>WSYH01007064.1:0-34768 GCA_036426205.1 Ascaphus truei | reverse complement strand
GTCGATATTTTATCATATATATATATATATATGATAAAATATCGACTACACAAACTATCCTGCATTTGGGCTTCCAGGTTAAATAGATCTGCACGTAGTTCAAAGCAAACTCATTAATCGCCTTGGTTTACTTTCAATCCTTTTGAGTGCTATTATACTAAATGTAAAAGTCACAGAAGGGAATGGTTGGCAAACACTGCACTGTGTTGCAATTCCCAGAATCCCTTACCTGCTGCTTGTTGCCTCTTCTTGTAAGCATGACAAATGGCATAGTATCTCCAGACTCCGAGTCTCCTTCCCCACTGCCTGACCATGGCCCTTTCTTTAGCTGGCTCTTGAGATGTAAGGGAATTGCCACATCTAGCGGATGTACTTTCACAGACTCTCCACTGCGTTGCTGAAAAGCAAACAAAAATACAACTTGACATTTTAGCCAAAAACGACGAGTTTCATACGTTTTATTTTAATGGTGCATCAACTATTACAGAACAGGAGATTTTTTAAAAAAATTTATTGGACACACGTAACTTTCACAATAGATGCTGTGCATGACCTCCATAGACTAACAAGTATGGTCAGTCATTCCCAATTCTTGTAGTCCAAAGTAGTAATACAGGTGTCAGGAGGAAACTCAGACGCAAAGTGCACAGCAAGTCATTTTAATTGCTTTTTTCTGAAGCATGAGCTGCTTCTCTCCTTGAGGTCTTATTGAATCAAATTGTAACCCAACAGAAGAAATAGAACATGGAGTCCCCACCATGCATGGTATAAGCCAGGGGTGCGCAAACGGGGGTGCGCAAGATTCTCTGCGGCGGCGCAGGAATACAGAGGCCCTGTACGTTTCCCGAAGGCATTTAAATTAAATGCCTTGGGAGCGACGAAGGCCACCGGTAAACCTAACTTACCTTGGCTCAGATTGCTACTGGAGACCAATGACGCCACGGGGTCACGGGACACCACATTGCTATGGCAACGTGACGGCAGAACACCGGAGCCAAGGTAAGGAGGGGGGGGGGGGTGTTAGGGTAGCTCAAGGGAAAAAGATTGCGCACCCTTGGTATAAGCCACCAGATCTTCAGCTATTGCACAGATTAAGTGACTAAAACAGGAGTAGCCAACTGCAGTCTTCAAGGGCCACTGGTATTAAGATCAGTTGACAGAGCAATTTCTCCTTCTCTCATCCTTATTTAAAAAAATGTATGTAATAGATCCGGAATATGACATGACCACACTTCGGATCATGACATATAGAGCATACCACAAGAATGTATGTAAGGAGGAAGGTTCTTTTAAGAAGGGGTGGACAACTCCAGTCCTCAAGGTCCACCAAAAGGTCAGATTTTAAGGATATCCCTGCTTCTGTAGACGTTGCTCAATCAGTTGCTCAGTCAATGACTGCACCACCTGTGCTAAAGCAGCGATATCCTTAAAACCTGACCTGTTGGTGAACCTTGAGGACTGGAGTTGGCCACTCCTGGTTTATATTCTAAGCTCTGATATTAGCACTTAAAATGTGTCCAGAAAATCTCATGCACTTCTGTAGTGGGAATTGAACCAACAAGCAGACTCAAATGTGAAAATAACTAAATACATTTCCAAATCAGCATTGTATAGAGATTACGGCACACTGCAATCTCTACATTCATCAGGGATTACAATAACTGCACAGAAAATAGTGTAGCAGAGGTGTGTTCACAGACAGACTACGAGGAGTTGTTGTTCCAAAGAGGCACAAGGAGTGGCGCTCATCAGGCTGTCATTTGGGAAGGGACTGGCTCAGGCAGCAAGAAAATCTGGGTCAATGGGACAGAACTAATTTCCAGACAGAAGCATTGATGAAATAATTCACCAATTAAAACCTAGTAGGAAAGCAATCAATACACAGAAAACAGTATGCAGAGTGATGGCTTAAATACCTTCCTTTATGGTGACATTAACCTGCAATGACTGGATTTCTAGGTATTCGCCTACTCAATCCTCTGCACATACCAATAAAAAATACTTGGTTTAGTGGTGAAATCGCTTTCACAAGCTTTAGGGGGGTATACCACTGCAGAATTGCCGTGTTCCCAAAAAGCTATGACCAGAACAATTTACCTCACAGCGCAGGCTACCAAATGTAACGTCGAACCCAGAGCAGAACTTCCACTGCAGAAGTTTTCCAGAGCTTGCATAATGGCTCGATACGGCCCATAGTATCTACAAGCCGGTCAACGTTTCATTGAGTAAGCCTTATAAACAAAACTGACTTTTTCCAATGCATGTAGAGTCATTAAGGCCATCTCCAGACTGATTTGGCAGCTTGGTGATTGCGGGTTGCAATCTATGCCACTAGCTCCTACACACATATTGCAATACATATGGTAGGTAAAGGACACTGCTGCTCCTTTCTGACTAAAATGGCCTACCCATCACTTAGCAATCAAACAATGTCTGCAAAGAGAATCAAAGAAGGCTCACACATGGCATGCTTATGTACCCTGCTTCCCCCAATAAAGAATATACTCTTTACTCTTAAAACAGTTATCCCCTGCCCTCCCCAAAAAGCTTATTTTAATTTTTTTTTTAACTATTTGAACCAGGGGTCTTCACGAGCTGAACTACAGCACAAAAAGCTCCATGACAATTGCCAAGATATTTGTTTTCCCTTGAAAATCGAAAAGCTGCAATGTCATCTCAGGGCGGTTATATAGTGGCCGCGCGCGGCACTTATAAGTGGATGAGGTTAGTCAGGCAGTGAGCGTGGAGCCGGGCGACGAGGGAGAAGATGGGGAAAAGAATGAATTTGTGCCGCTGAAATGTATGTATGTGTGTGTATGTATGTGTGTGTGTATGTATGTGTGTGTGTGTATGTGTGTATGTATGTGTGTGTATGTGTGTGTGAATGTATGTGTGTGTGTATGTATGTATGCATTTGTCAAAGTTAAATAAACAAAAATTATTTTTATTGTGCAACTTTTTTTTATTTTAAAAATATTATTTAATTAATTAATTATTAACGCACACAATCTCTACACACACACACACACACACACACACACACACACACTGCCGTCACTCACAGCATACACACAAAAAGCGTGCGTCACGTGCACGCGCACCTACTATAGGACAAGTCTCACTTGGATGTCAGAGTGAGCCACACCCCACCATATTATTTCTACCTGACATTTTCTGTAAGGTAATTTCAAAATAAAATTTGGAGTACCCCAGTATTTTACAATATTGGTTTCAAACAAAAATGCTAGAGAGACAGAGAGATAGATAGAGATGAACAAAACTTGCACAAATTAATTATTTTTAAAAAAGGGGGGTATTACGTTTTCAAAATTAAATTACATTTAAAAAACAAGGAGCACGGATTGCTGCTTTAAACCCTTGACGTGCCATGCAAGACACAGAATCTTGAAGGTGAATCTCTGAAGGTCACAGCAATAACACAGCCCTATCCTCATTCCTCTAATTAGGACACAAAATCGGCCTTTACTCAATTATCCACGAACAGAAAGGTTTGAGATCGGATGAGAGCTGATTTAGCTTTGACTTATCAAGAAGAAAAAAATTGGGTCCATTTTTTCTGGATACAACTTACAAAGTGCATTTGTCAAAATTGTAGAAGTCTGAAGTTTTCAGAACTAGGAGAGTGGGGAAAAAATAATAATAATCTAATTCTACTGTATGTTTAACATATTAGATTTAAAAAACAAACTCAATATAAAGTTGTCTAATTCTGCATCGTCTCTCACTTAATTGCCTAAATATTTGACGAGACATAGTCTTAAGATTAAATTAGACTTTTATACCATTAACGGCCGTAAAATTAAATCAAATACATTTTAAACCATTTATGCCACAGGAACCTGCAACATTCTACAAAGCAATTACTAAAAAAAATTAAAAACAATAAAATAAAAAACGAACTAACATTACAGAGAAATCCCACTTTCCTTTGTAAATGCACAATGGAAAAACAGAGTTAAAATCCTGTAACTAAGCAATTGCAAACACCCTACATTGTTATTGTGCTGTAAGAGACAAAAAGCTGCACTGCCTCTTTACCCTGGGAGAGATCTGATTATAAAGTGAGATATCACCACAATGTGAATAGTGATAGAAGAAAAATGTGGGTTGGACTTCATGCTACTTGCTGAAGGATTGGTTTTAGACCAGACATAAAACAGTGACATTCTTTGCTCTTGTTAGGATTAACTCCATGAATGCCAGAGACACTGCATGTGGACCTGTGAGATTAGAGGGGTTAGAGGTGCAGTTCCACCAACCTGGAACAATATTGTCCCAAAAAATGTATTGCTCAGCGCACGGCAACAGAGAGCACGGCCGTGGAAAATAAAAATTACTTTACTCAAGCTGCATTTAAAAAAAAAACAGAGGGTGCAACACTCCTACGCGTTTCGTGCGTACACGCACTTTATCACTTAATTTTTTTGGATATATCTGGATGTTGGACACGGCTTCACGCTGGAGGAGACCTCGGGGGACACGTAGTGAGTATCCTATTACTTACCTAAAGGGCCATCCCAAGGAGGGGAAGGGTACAGCAATGCCATGATCTACCTTCAGGGTGTTATAGAGCCCCAATATAGGTTTAAAGACTGTTATTGGAATCACTGAATTATGGATTATAGTCCCCATGTGTGGTTATCTCCTTGATTATTCAAATATTATACTGCTGGTGGGACCAAGCACTTGAGCTTCGACCCCAATCCTTATAGACATTCCTTGGAACAATATTGTCAACCCTTTTCAGCTGCAGGGGCCAGAAAGTACAGAGGAGGGGTTACCGCAGGGGTGGCCAACTTCAGCCATCAAGGGCCACCAACAGGTCAGGTTTTCAGGATATCCCTACTTCAACACAGGTGGCTCAATCAGTGGCTCAGTCAAAGACTGATCAACCTGCGCTGAAGCAGGGATATCCTGAAAACCCGACCTGTTGGTGACCCTTGAGGACCGGAGTTGGCCACCCCTGCATTAAATTAACTGTTGTGACTTATTTTTCATTACAAAATCACACACACCATTGCGATATCCTTAAAAATAGTTCTCTAATGGAGAAACCTCGATGTTAAAACAAATCCCCATCGCCTGAATTCTGTGCCAAGTACCTGGCAAAAGCAGCGTATATTCTGGGTTATCTTTATTGCACGTTTCACAGTTCGATTTCTGACTGAAACATTCACATTATAAATTGAGTCGCTTTGCAACGTGAACGGTAAAAAGAAAAACAAAATCATGATAAACCATTGTATTGCAGAGTACAGAAAGCACTCTGGGAAGAGGCAGTCATTTGATGATAATATACGACAAATGATCAGCTGAAGACTGACCATGGGTAGGGCAGCGAGCAGACAAAGATGGCTTTTAAAAAAAAATTGAAGCCATGGACTTCAAAAATAAAAAGATTCAAATTCTTTATTAAATGAATGCCAACATAAATCAGCATCAATAATTCTTAAAAGAAATCTTGGCAAAACAAAAATGCTCCCATTGCTTCCACCTTATCAGGCTTTCAGGGGCACTACCCAGGGTGAGCCTTGTGCCAAGGATTGAACTAGGTGACCTTGTTAGAGACACCGGTTCTGCCGAGGACCTCGGATACTCTAAACGTCTCCTGGAGTTCTGTGCACCCGTAGCCCTCCGGCTGCTTGCCTTTGACCTCATAACGGGGTTTGTGTCCCTGACGTTTTCCACTGGATCCATCTCACTAGACAAGATGTCCTTACCCCCTCTTGTTTTGCAAGTGTAACCAGTTATACCAATACGAACACGCCTCCCCCCCAGCTACCACAGACAATGGCAGAAGCTGGCAACTCAAGCCCTCAAGGGCCACCAACATGTCAGGTTTCTTTTAGGATATCCCTGCTTCAGCACAGGTGGCTCAGTCTTGTGTTGAAAACCCTGACTTGGTGGTCGCCCTTGAGGACTGGAGTTGCCCACCCCTGGACTATGGGGAAATTAAAAAGGTCCAACTAATAATTAATTAAGTAATAATCCCTGAAGAACAGGGCATTACTGGCCAATAATGCCCTGGCTGGAAGAGTTGAAGGCCCTGTTCTGAGGGGATTATTACTATTATAGGCTAAATGTAGGCTTATTTTTATTTATTTTTACATTTTTCATAAAAAAAAGATACATTTTTGTAGTCATATTGATTTTTATCAGCATGATTGTCTACATTCTTATGCTTTTACTGCAAGTTTATTAAAAGTAAATTGTACATATACAGACACACACACACACACACACACACACACACACACACACACTGCAGTCGCACCTACACACTGTGCAGCCCCCCTCCTCTACACTCACAAAACACACAGCAGCCCCCCCTCTACACCCACAAAACACACTGCAGACACACACTAACAAAACAGACTGCTGCCCCCTCTACATCCATAAAACACCCACTGCAGCCCACATGTAAACCCACACTGCACGCACACACACACACACAACACTCTGCACCCCTCCTCCACCCACAAAACACACACTGCAGCCACCCCTCTGCACCTACAAAACACACACTGCAGAGACACATAAAACAACAAAACAGACTGCCACCTCTACATCCACAAAACACACACCAGCAGCCCCCCCCCTCTTCACCCACTGCAGCCCCCTCTTCACCCACTGCAGCCCCCTCTAAACGCACACACACACTCCAACAAAATACTCTGCACCCCTCCTCCACCCACAAAACAAACACTGAAGCCACACACACTGCAGCCCCCTCTACAAGAACAAAACACACACAGCAGAAACACTCAAACAAGACTCTGCTGCCCCCTTTACACCCACAAAACACACAGCAGACACACAAACCTTTCCCCTCACTCTCCTGTGCGGAGCTCTCTGCAGACAGGGTGGGGGAGGAGTCAGTGCCTTGCTGGTGTGTTCTGTCCAATCACCTCCCCTGTCTAAGTGCAAATGTCACTCTTTGTGAATGAAACATGAAAGCTGATTGGCTTAAAAACTTGGCAAGCTGCCAAAAATTCCAGACCATTACTGATTGGATAATGCCTGAATTTTTTACCAATCAGAGAGCAGGGATTTCAATAATGCCCTAAATTTACCAGCTTTAGCCTATAATTAATATTATAGACTAAAGCTGTAAAATTCCAGGCATTATTGAAATCCCTGCTCTCTGATAGGTTAAAATTCCGGGCATTATCCAATCAGTTATGAATTTTTGTCAGCTTGCAAAGTGTTCATTTTTAGCCAATCATCTTTTACTTTTGTCAGAGCAGCTCTAAGGCTGAGTCCCCGCTGGCGCTGAGCTCGCTATGCGCTTGGCGCGCTTACCTCTGTGAATGGGAATCCTCCCGTTCACGCTCACGCGATGCGTGGGCGCTCATGCTCGTGCTCGCACGCTCTCCCAAGCTTTGCGCTTGAGGAGACACTGCAGAGATACTTTCAGGCTCAGAGCAGGGTCACATGACCCTGCTCTAACCAATGGGAAGAGAGAGGGCGTGTTCTAATGCCCTCTCACTACTGCAAACACAAACATGGGATTTCCAGCCGAGAGTGCTGGAGGGGGGCAAAACGTACTGCTGTGGTGTGTGTTGTGGGTGGGTGAGGGGCAAAACGGACTGCTGTGGTGTGTGGGGGGGTGGGTGGTGGGCAAAATGGACTGCTGTGGTGTGTGGGGGGCAAAATGGACTGCTGTGGTGTGGGGGGCAAAACGGACTGCTGTGGTGTGTGGGGGGTGGGTGAGGGGCAAAACGGACTGCTGTGGTGTGTGGGGGTTGGGTGGGGGGCAAAACGGACTGCTGTGGTGTGTGTGGGGCAAAACGGACTGCTGTGGTGTGTGGGGGGGTGTGTGGGGGGGTGGGTGAGGGGCAAAACGGACTGCTGTGGTGTGTGGGGGGGTGGGTGGTGGGCAAATGGACTGCTGTGGTGTGTGTGGGGGGGCAAATGGACTGCTGTGGTGTGGGGCAAAACACTGCTGTGTGTGTGGGGGGTGGGTGAGGGGCAAAAACGGACTGCTGTGGGGTGTGGGGGTTGGGTGGGGGGCAAAACGGACTGCTGTGGTGTGTGGGGCAAAACGGCTGCTGTGGTGTGTGGGTGGGTGGGGGGGGTGGGTGAGGGGCAAAACGGACTGCTGTGGTGTGAGGGGGGGTAGAAACGGACTGCTGTGGTGTGTGTGGGGGTGGGCGGGGGGAAAAAACGACTGCTGTGGTGTGTGTGGGGGGGGTGGGGGGGGGCTGGGTGGGTAAAACGGACTTGCTGTGGTGTGTGGGGGCAAAACGGACTGCTGTGGGGGGGCAAACGTGGTGTAGTGTGGGGGCAAACAGTGGTATGGTGTGGCAAACAGTGGTGTGTAGGGGGGGCAAACAGTGGTGTGTAGGGGGGCAAACAGTGGTGTGTAGGGGGGCAAACAGTGGTGTGTAGGGGGCAAACAGTGGTGTGGGGGGCAACAGTGGTGTGGTAGGGGGGCAAACAGTAGTGTGTAGGGGGGGGCAAACAGTGGGGTGGTGTGGGGGCAAACAAAGTGGTGTGGGGGGGCAAACAAAGAGAGGGGAGAGAGAAAGGGGAGAAAGGGAGGATGAAAGAGAGAAGGGGAAAGGGAGGAGAAAGGAGAGAAGGGGGAGAAGGGAGGAGAAAGGAGAGAAGGGGGGGAGAAAGGAGAGAAAGGGGGGAGAAAGGAGAGAAGGGGAGAAAGAAGAGGGGAAGGGAGAGCAAGGGGGGAGAGAAACGAGAGGAGGGAAGGGGAATAGGAGGGAAGGTGGCTAGAGGGGGGGAAGGGGGAGAGAGAGAGCAATGGGGGAAAGAGAAGGGAGAGAGGGAAGGGGGTAGAGAGAAAATGGACAGACACACACACACACAGCCCCTATTCAGCCAATGACACGCCCCCTCCCCTAATAGCCACGTCCCCCCTCCCCTCCTGCTCTAAAAATATTGCAGGACAGCGATCGCTCATGCTTGGAGAGCTGGTGACATCATCGCTCTCCAAGCATGAGCGAGCTCAGCGGCAGCGGGGCCGCAGCCTAAGGCCTCGGCCATGTTCCCTGCTTGCTGGCGGAAGGGCGCTCCCGCTCAGCACTGAGCCCCTACAGCCTCAATTAGAGTGGCTTTAGTAGGGGCTCACCTATGCTTCCGCAGGCGCGCGGAAGCGTAGGTCTTAGGGGAATTTAAAATTCCCCCGCTTGCCGGCACGACAGGCCGGTCACGTGAGCGGTTCGACCAATGAGGGCGAACCAGCTCCGTGACGTCACTGGCCCGCCCCCGGTCAGTGACGTGCCCGCCCCCTGACGGCGCGTGCGGTAAGCAACCGCAAGGCCAGGGAAAGCACCCGCTTTCCCTCAGCCTCAGCGAGCAAGCAGGGAGCCTGGCCGCGGCCTTAGACAGGGCAGGGGATTGGTGAGGAGGCAAAAACAGCTCTCAGACAGGGCATTGGTCAGGAAGCAGCAGCCAGGCAATGACTCCTCCCCCTCCCTCAGTGCACAGAGCTCCACCAACAGTTGAGTTGAGGGAGAGTGTGTTTGTAGCTGCAAAGTAAGTGCCTGTCTGCAGTTTGTTTGTAGCTGCAGTTTCTGTCTGTCTATATAATGTGTGTCTGTCTGCTGCAGAGTTTGTGTGTGTGTGTGTGTGTGTGTGTGTGTATATGTGTGCGTATGTGTAGCAGCCACAGAGATTGGATGTAGCTACAGAGTTTGTGTGTAGCAGTAGTATGTGTGTTGTGTGTATGTGTGTATGTGTGTATGTGTGTATGTGTGTATGTGTGTATGTGTGTGTGTGTGGTGTGTGTGTGTGTGTGTGTGTGTGTGTGTTTTTGTGTGTGTGTGGGTGTGTGTGTGTGTGTGTGTGTGTGTGTGTTGAGCTAGTGTGTTGTGTGTGTGTTGAGCTAGTGTGTTGTGTGTGTGTACGTACACACACACACACACAAACACAGAGGGGGTGGCAGTGTGTGGATATAGATAGCTGCAGTGTAAGCGTAAATAGAGGTGCTTTAATGTATTTACCATTTTATTTTAATTAGAAAATCTATATAACTGTACAAAAGGGTCTATTTATGAAAAAAACCTACATTTAGCCAATATTAGTAATAATCCCCTCAGAACAAGGCATTATTGGCCAGTAATGCCCTGTTCTTCGGGGATTATTACTTAAATAATTGTGTGTTCTTGTATAGCACTGCTAGTATTATGTAGCGCTTTACAGAGACATTTTTGTAGACACAGTCCCTGCCCCGTGGAGCTTACAAATTTTTTTTTTGGTGCCTGAGGCACAGGGAGATAAAGTGACTTGCCCAAGGTCACAAGGAGCCGATACCAGGAATTGAACCAGGTTCCCCTGCTCCGTGCCAGTCAGTGTCTTTACTCAGAGCCGCTCCTTAACCCAATGTTAGCCACAAAGTGTATAACTGGGGTGCGCTGGATTTTTCTGGGGGGGTGCGGTGGTTGCATGCCAGGGGACCGCGCAAGGCCTCTTCAACCTCAATTTACAGGGATTCAGCCGGCGTCTGGTCAAGTCGCCATGACAATGCGGTGTCAAATGACGCCGCAGGGTCATATGGCGTGACGCGTCGTCATGGTAACACGCGGCAAATGACGCTGCGGGGTCACATGACGTCTTGTGACCCGGTGCGTCATTTGATGCCGGGTCAGTGGAGGGTGGGGGGCGCGAGCGCAGGGGCTGGCACACAGGGGGGGCGGGGCAGCAAAAAAACTTTGAGCACCCCTGTATTACAACATCTAGTTATCCTGGCCATTACACAATACAAAGCTAAGTAGACCTTACATTGTAGGGTGCTACACACATCGGTTCTCTTGGGGTAGATCGACGAACACACACCTTCCCCCTTCACAAATAATGCTATAATACTTTAATTTGCCCAAGGTATTTCTTTAAAGGGCGTCAGTGATATGTTTAATAAAACAAAACTTGGTTACCAACATTGGCTCATTATAGTCCTGTTTGGGCCAGCCCTATGTTAGGATAAAAAAATTTAAGGCATTTTTTTTCTCCCCCTGAAAAAAAAAACAACATTCAGGTTGAGCTGCAATTGTCTGGGAAACCATGCGGCCCAGAACCGAGGGATATGTTGATCCCATTAAAGTTTTTATAAACTGCAAAACTGCCATTTAAAAAATAAGGTCAATTTGTTTTCAGTTGGCGTTATATATATTGTGATGAACAATGCGTTTGTTTGCCCATTAAAACAAAAATAAAATGACAGTGTTTGCACTACGGTACTTGTTTTTATTTTACTATACAAAAAGTGTTCCTCATTTTCAGGTATTACTTGAAAAAACAATCCATGATGTGCCACTATATTATTCACATTGGCTCAAAATAAACAATAAATAAAAAACACAACAAAACTTCAGCATCCATTCCTGGTTCAAAGTCACAGGGAAAATACTAACCGGATTTGTAACATTTTGTATCTAAAATCACTTCGGAAACAAAAGGATTTTCACATGAATCATGGTAATACTGCAGTATCTTACTGGAAACATGTTCTATATTATTATAAAGAAATAACCAGACAAAACAAGTTACAGCGAGTACAAAAGAGTGACAAAAACTCTCTACCGTACTGTGTACAGCAAATAAAAACACCACTTGTGAGCACATTCACATGTCTCAGACAGGTCTGCAACCCTCTCTCCCCCCATTATCGCTTAGCATGGTTCCCCTGCGGCAGGGGATTCTGGGTAATGACATGCAAATGAGCACACAGTGGGTCACCTTCTGGAAAATAAAGGAAGGAAATAGAGAGACATAGGCATACACAAATGATAAAATAAGACAAGTGTCATCTGCCACGTTTCATGCTCCGGTGAATCCCTTTGAAATGTTTCATATCATGCTGTATTTTTGATGAAAAGTGACTTGAACTGCAAAAAAAACACTCTGGCAGAGAATCACATACCTGAAGATTTTCCAGCATCATCTTGTCAAGGGCCTGAATAAAGTCTTCATCCTCAGCACATTGCACGTGTTTGATTCCGCCTCCTTTAATCATAACATCCTGCAAAGGGAGAGACACCAAACATCCACTTCGGGTGAGATTTGGCATTAAAAACAAGTGTTCGTTTAGATAGATTTCCACTACTTTTACATAAACACTGAAATTCTCAAGTATTTTACTGCTGTGGAGACCCATCATTGTTCTGGCGCCTCTTAAAACCAGAACAGTCCTTTGTAAAAAGGTGCACTTTCCTAAACAAGGAGCTATCATTCATTTATTTATTTCTTTAGCTCAAGGTGAAACATACTACAGCAGTTGGGGAGTATTGCACCCCTGTGAACCGTGTCACTCAAGTTCCTATCTAATGCCGTTAACAAAATGTAGGCATGCACTCCCAATGAGTTAAAATGCATCTGCATGCATAATAAGGTAGCCCATCTTCCGCAGCGTTCCACCGCCCGTCTGGATGCATCCAGCAGGACTTCTGTGCTGTGACATCACTCACGTCAACCAAGGCGGTGAATAATGCTGACCGCTTAGAAATCCTCCCCAGCGGATTGCCAATATACTACATCAAAAGCATTACAATACCAAAAAGCAGATAACGTTGCGACTTCACTTTGACCCACAGATCCCGGCTAGATTTAAATGGCCATATTGTTTCCCCAGTTTGAGCCCTTGCAACTAACACAGTAATTATCATCTCGGTAACTGCGGTGTCCCCTGAGCCGAATGGGGGGGGGGGGGGGGGGGGGAAAGGGGCGGCCACGGATTTTAGTCATTTTGTATATACGTTTTTTTTTTTAGAATCACGATATGTTGGCATTGTCTTTCTTGCACGTATAATTATCCTGATCCCCGAGCGTGCCTTCACGTGATCACTACCACGGCTTATTCTTATTCAAAACGTTTTTTTCATTTCACTTCAGGACTTAGAAGAAAAATGGGAAATATTTTTTTATGTTTCATAAAATGTTTAATAGCCAGTGTGGCTATAAGGTTTACAGTCTAACTCAGGTTCACAGTGTATAAGGGATATGGCTAGTGGGAATAAAAGTATATAGCCCCATTCTACCCCTCATAGCCCAAAAGACTTAAACAAAGTAAAAAGTGTAAAAGTATATTTATATTAAACCGAGATGTTTGTAAATGCATTAGACTTATAAGCTGGGACTTTCAAAGATGGTACTCTGAGGGGGCTAGTGGGCTACCAATTTGTGGTGCCACCAAGTCTGCCCTAGGTCCGTACTTCAAAGTCACAGATGCTGCCAGAGGTGTTGAAGCCATTTGGGCAGGATGGGTAGGTGGAGTACCCTCGTCGGGGAAACAATGCCACCCATCGCGGCCAGCATTTGCCTTCCCAGGCTTGGGGGCACCTAACCCAGCGGGTGGCTTCTGAATAACAAGTGGCTAGGGTGACAGACGCACGCATTCCCTTGTTGCATTCAGAAGAACCGCTTGCCCGGCTTTGGAAGACTGGCAGCCTTCTGATTGGCTGGTTTAAAGTTCCCAGGCTCGAATTGGTTGTAGTATTTCATGAATGAATCTGAAATACCATAAGAAACCCAGCATCCAATCCGGACCTCAGATTCTAAGCACCAGACAGCGGTGGCAAATTTGAAATCACCAAAAGATGCTCTTGGAGAAATTGACGCGAACCGACTTCATAAACTTCAAGGCAAGACATTTTCTAAGTCCCACTTTTCGGGGTTAAGTTCTGAAAAGAGAACGTAGCGGTCGCGGCTGGAACTACACGCCGAAAAGAGTGCCAGGACGTTTGGTGCTTTCTTCCAGTCAAGGGATTTGGGCATCTCCGGAAGAGATACAGCGGTGGCGCCTGGCAACGCATGCCAAATTGAGTTCCAGGACTTTTGCGGGTAACTCCCGGTCAGACTTTGTTTTCTGTGCTGTTTCAACCAGGGTCGCGCTTATAGTGCTGGCGACGCGACCGATGACGTCACCCGCCGCCACCAGCGAAAGTTATTAGATTTTCCGCGACGGTCGCCAGCGACGTTCCAAATGGGGCAGGCCGCGGTCTCTGATTAGTTTAGAGACGTCACAGGTAGCAACTGTCTCTAAAAAAAATGAAATAGACCAGGCGTAAAAAAAAAATTGCCGCTCCGTCGCGCTTACTATAAGCGCTTGCGACAGAGTCAATGTATTTGATTCAGAGCGACGTCGCATGACATGGTACTATAAGCGCAGCCTAGGAAAGGCTCGTTTTGTAGCCCAAACCCCCAGTAAGTGTGTTTTCTTCTGCACATTGTAAACCATTGTGCATGTCTGTTTCTAATGAATAAATTGCAATTTGTTTAACCTCTTGGATTTGCTCAATGATATGCTCCCGGTATAAAGGTGTAAATTGCCTGGTCTCCCGTGACATGCAGGTCCATTCAAATAAGATTCCTGAGCTAGCGAGAGGCGTATTGAATAGGGTCTTAAGCGATAAACCATTGTATACGCCAAAGACTACTACGGACCAATGAGGTTTTGTTTTACAGCAGTGCTTCCATATTATGGCTTTTATACACAGTCATATTAGCCACAGCAAAAATAGAACACAGATTTAAACATAATGGGCTGGTGAATATTACTCTCGTGTGTCAAGACAAGCGTCTCAATGTGTGAGTACAGGATTGCTGTTCAAAGCTTTTAAAAGGCATATAAATGTATTTTATACTAAAAAAATATATAATTCTAACGCATATTGTATCACATTCTGTTTCCTGTCAGCAACGCTTCTGTAGAGCTGAAAGGGATTCTTCTTGTAACAATATACACACACACAAACACACACACACACACACACACACACACACACGATCATGGCTTATACATACATTGTTTTCTTCATCTGTCTCATTTTCTTTGTTTGAGTCTGTTAAATAATCTGTGTTCTCTTCCTCTTCTTCTTCTCTTTCATCCTCCTCATTTTCAGAGGCGTCCTAAGTGTAAAACAAAGAAAAAAAGGAAAGATGCATTATTTATGCAAGCAATATATTGCCCATAATATGCAACAACCAGCTACATAAGACGATGGATTAGGTTCTAAAGGATGTGTTACTAATTGTATTCCCAAAGCAAAATCAGTCAGGACAACCCGCAAATAAACGACTGTGCTTTCAAGAGAAAAACAAATGTGCATTTTGTTTCCGGGTCACATTTAATATGGCTGCCACCATAATGCTCTTAGTCTCAATTTAAGTACCCACATGGTTTTGGAAAAGGGGAGAATGCTTCAGACTTGACTGTGATTGGGGCACATGCATAAGGGCTGTTCTATACTGCGTGCGCGCGGCAGTTTTAGTTGGCTGAGGTTAGTCAGCCATTCTATAATGGTGCCGCGCGCGCACGGCAGGGAGCGTGGAACCGGCCGACAGGGGGGAAGATGAAGAAAAGAAAGCATTTGCGCCGCTACCCCCGCTGAAGTGTGTGTGTGTGTGTGAAGTTGAACACACACACACACACACACACACACACACACACAGCGTCACGGGCGTTCGCACGGCCGCACACTCAATAGAACAGCCCTAAGCCAGATAAATTGCTTTAATTACAACAGTAAATTGCTTGCAAGCTTAGTGCAAACTTATACTGTGCATACTGTAGGTAGAATGACTTCTGGGATATGAAATCTGATTTTTGCTAGAGGCACTACTGTAGATCCAGTCGACCACAAGCTAATCAGAGCCGACTAAATGTATAGGAAAAATTATCATCAATTGCAATGACTTTTACTTACCAAACACACTGACGTTTTTAACAAAACTTGGACTTTGTTTTATAAAGAAATGTGCAACAAAACATCCTCATATAGGCCGATCCTCTAGGAAGATCAACCATGTCTACACGTACACCCTTCATACACAACATTGCTTTCTTACTGAAAGGTGGATTAGTACAATAGAAGTAATTGTGCTTTGATAACACTGGTCACAAGCCAATAAAGCTATGCTTTTATTTGTTTAGTGGTAGTTTGCTATGCGTTTTATTTGCAAAGGTTAAGCAATGAGCGGAGGGACTCTTCCGCATAGTTGTGGTTCAAATCTCTTTGGCGGGGACAAGAATTTTGGAAAACAATGGTTATCTCCCCACTACCTTCCTGACAAGCAAAGCTATTTTACATATGAAAGACATGGATCTTCTTCCCAGTCTCGTCTAGAGGTCTCAACAACTGATTTGTAATAAACATGGACGAGATCTAAATTCTTTAAAGGCCCTAAAAGTTCACGTTCATGGTTCTGCCCTACATTGAGCAAGACGTTTCTCACAAGTTAGTTCTGGCACCTTTTTTTTGAGATATCAACGTGAAATTCCATGTTTGAAGGGTCTTAATGGTTTATCGGCCATATTTCCTCATTTAGAAGCGGTTTCTTTATTTTTAAGTTAAGTATAAATATATTTTTCTTTACTTGTGGTCCTAACACCTCACCCCCCCCCCCCCCTCTACCAAAAAAACCTGGGTATAACCATCTGAAACAAATCTAATCTACTACAGGGCTATACAGTTACTAAACAAAAGCATAATCTTCAACAGACAATCTATGGTTTATTTATGATACCTGTATGAAAACTGGTTCAACAATATTCAAAAGGCAGTATATTCAAAGACCATTGCAAGATCATACAGCAAAGCTCCATAAATACATCATGCTTCATAAATTAAAACCCATTTTAGCGAGCTTTACACAGCCTTTGCCAGTATCAGCCAGGTAAGATGAACGGTGCCATGTTATCCAGAAGAATACAACTGCTGGTAAGAACGTACAAGTAGTTGGACGATCACTTTATTGGCTAAATAATATTTGCACAGAGGAAGGTAGAATGGCCTAAAAAGGTAATATATATATAATATAATATAGGTATAGGTGTTCTTTTGTGCGGCTAATAGGGAGCTTTCTTTCTTTTCTTTGCTCTAAATAATATTTGTAAACTATTTTAACAGAAGTTGAGACAGTTCAGTGCAGAGATATTCAATGTCAGGCAGAGCCAGAGAACTCAATTTCTGAATATCATGTGCATATAATGTAATAAATCTAGTGGCAAAATAATAGGATCTGTGAAATTCGCTGTATGGAATATTATTTTCTTTAATGATTGTCTGAAACGGACAATTTCAGAGACCTGATTTATACTGTAGACAAATAATAATTGTACTGACTACTTCTTCGTGTTCATTCATTTCACTTTCGTTTCCAGATTGCTCCTCTGTCTCTATCCCAGTCTCTTCCTCCTCTTCGTCATCATCATAATCCTCCAGGTTCTCCCCTTCGGACATAGAATGTTTGGAATCTTTGTCATTCATGAGACCTAAAGGAAGAGACATACAGAAGGTCAGCAGAATTTAAACAACTGCCTGTCTTCCTCCATGACAATGGGATAGAACACAAGAGGTGTTATTCCCGGCACTGTATAAAAAAGGATACTCGTTACCTGGAGGTGACTCCTTGTCTAATATAGTGGTGGGCAAGTCCAGTCCTCAAGTGTCACCCAGAGGTCAGGATGTCCCTGCTTCAGCACAGCTGATGCAGTCTTCAACTGAGCCACCATGTCCAAGCAAGGATATCCTTAAAACCTGACCTGTTGGTGGCCCTTGAGGACTGGAGTTGCCCACCCCTGGTCTAATGCTACATTTGTGTAAAGTTCAAGATATATTCCTCCAAGACAATAAGTAAATAAATGTCAATATAATTTACTGTGGATATTGGCTAGTGATTAATGATTATTAAAAAACAAAACAAAAAACATGACAACTATGCTGTTTTTGTTGGGATTTTTTACATTTACTTCAAATAAAGATGAAGCTCATTATACTGTAATGTATAATCAATTGTAATCTTCATGTGCACAGAGTCTGATGAAAGGACCCTTCTTTGGCAGCTTTAAAGCTTTATGTTATGCCAATTAAAAACCTTAGTTTTGTTTTATAGCACAAGTACGGGTTGGAAGTAAATAAGCCTGGCTTGTAGACAATGTAATTCTAACAAATTTCAACAATTACAGAAGTTCACAAGGCAGACTAACATTTTGAACTTCAACTCTTTAGTCTCTGAGAGTGGGGATATATCCCTTTCCACCTTGTTAGGCCTAAAAAAAAAAATCAAAAATCTATCACCATTGTATATTAAAATTAATATTTAAATGCAAGACTGTCTCCGTTTATATAGCAGAAGAGTAGGGGAGTCACAATACATGTGTGTTTTATAAATGTTAGGTAACGGTCTATAAACCTTCTCATGTGCCCTACATGGATCCTTCATTTAGATGTTCTCCTTGGTTGATACATGGTGTTGTCCATGGATTAAATACATACAGTAGTTATGACCCTTTCAATTGTCCTAACTTCAATTCTTGAAATGGACCGTAAATTCATAGAGTGGATTTTTTCCAGCCCCTGAATGCAACTACAATTACACAGGTACCTTGTGTATGGAACTAATGTAAAACACTGCAAAATCCAGAACCAATGGGGGTAGATCAGTAATAGTAACCTAGAACTATGGTATTGCAGAGGAAAGTTGGGAGGTGTTGGCAATACCCAATTCTACGGAGGTTTCAATCAAATTCATTGAGGTGCTCTGTGTCATGGAGTGTGTTTGTGTGTTGTGTGGTGTGTGTGTTGTGTGGTGTGTGTGTTGTGTGGTGTGTGTGTTGTGTGGTGTGTGTGTTGTGTGGTGTGTGTGTTGTGTGGTGTGTGTGTTGTGTGGTGTGTGTGTTGTGTGGTGTGTGTGTTGTGTGGTGTGTGTGTTGTGTGGTGTGTGTGTTGTGTGGTGTGTGTGTTGTGTGGTGTGTGTGTTGTGTGGTGTGTGTGTTGTGTGGTGTGTGTGTTGTGTGGTGTGTGTGTTGTGTGGTGTGTGTGTTGTGTGGTGTGTGTGATTAGTGGTTAGATAATAAGAGGAACTCAATTGCAATTTCCCACTTCTTTCCCATCCTTTATCTCCACATGAAGCTTGGATGCAAGTTCCAGCAAAGGATGAGAAACCTTTGTGTTAGACAAACTGTACCGGAAGTTAAGCAGAATACATCCAGGGTGTAATTCCCCTTCTTCTCTCAGCTACAGCACATGACCGCGTCATGTCAAGGAGATGCCGGATAGACCGGTCTCGAGTGATAAGTAAATAACCGGTTGCCTTCTACTGAAATGCTTTATTGACAGCACTTATCACAGGGCAACTTTACAGTTAATAATGGCGAAAGGAGTATGTACCAAGTGAGACATAGTGGCTTAGAGGAGACTGTTGAGACTTAGAAACAACATGTGAAACAATAGAATGTACATTCTGTCAAATCCAACCTATGTTACCATGATGTGCACTTCAACCCCAGCAGCTGATCTAATCATATTCAGTCTGTTTCCTAAAACAGGGGCAGCACTGCAAGAGAGCGCCAGTCTAAAAAACTATTTCATTGCGGCAAAGTATCCATCTCGTGAGGAGCTTCAGAAAATACAGTATTGATTCACAATCCGACACCGGTGACATGATCATAATTTGTCATTTCTTCACTAAACAGCAGGGGATATTTCTACACTATATTTTCACTTGCGACAGCTATTCAAAATATTTTGTTGCAACAGGCTTCCCTTTTTTTTAAATCTTATTTTTTTTCTCTCTTCTAACAATGACAAAATGTCAAAACTGCAAAGCAGGTAGAAAATCACAGATCTGTAGTTCCTTTTCAATAAAAGCTTTTCATATTTATATAGCGTCTGGGTGGCATTTTCATATAAAAAGGTTAAGTAATGTTATGGTTTTTTAAGGTTGTCTGGTCACACACCAAACATTAACCTATACATACAATCAGCATGCAGTGAGCTGATGAATACTTTACATCAGGGGCGGCCAACTCCAGTCCTCAAAGGTTAACAACAGGTCAGGTTTTCAGGATATCCCTGCATCAGCCCAGGTGACTCAGTAGAAGACTGTACAACCTGGGCTGATGCAAGGATATCTTGAAAACCTGACCTGTTGGTAACCCTTGATGACTGGAGTTGGCCGCCCCTGATGTACATAAAGCAAACCAAGCAATTCTAAAAAAAAATAAACATGGTAGAGAAGACTAGTGCAAAGGCACAAGAGTCTAGTATGTGGCAGAATGTATGCTGGTTCAGTACTAGTATTTGTCAGAATGTATGCTGGTTCAGTACTAGTATTTGTCAGAATGTATGCTGGTTCAGTACTAGTATTTATCAGAATGTATGCTGGTTCATTACTAGTATTTTTCAGAATGTATGCGGGTCGTACAGTATTTATCAGCATTATGCGGTTCATTACTATTATTTTCAGCATGTTGCTGGTTCAGTACTATATTTATCAGATGTAAATGCTGGGTTCAGTACTAGTATTTTATTCAGAAGTATGCTGGTTCAGTACTAGTATTTGTCAGAATGTATCTTGGTTCACAGTTCTAGTATTGCAGAATGGAATGCTGGTTCAGCCTAGTATGTACAGAATTCTGCTGGTTCAGTTATTCTTTGTCAGAATGTATGCTGGTTTCAGTAACTAATATGTGGGCAGAATGTTGCTGGTTCCGTACTAGCAGTTAGCAGAATGTATGCTGTTTCAGTACTAGTATTTGTCCGAATTTGCTAGTTCTTTACTAGCATTAGTCAGAATTATATTCTGGGTTCAGTCCTACATTAGTCGAATATATGCTCGGTTCAGTACTATTATTTGGCAGAATGTTCTGGTTCGCAGTACTAGTTATTTATCAGAATGTATGCTTTTTTTAGTACTAGTATTTATCAGAATGTATGCTGTTCGACTAGTATTTGTCAGAATGTATCTGGTTCAGTACTAGTATTTGTCAGAATGTTGCTGGTTCATTACTGCATTAGTCATAAATATTTCTGTTCAGTACTAGTATTTAAATCAGAATGTATGCTGGTTCAGTATATTATTTATCAAATTGTATGCTGGGTCATTACTACGCTAGTCAGAATTATGCTGGTTCAGTACTCGTAATTTAATCAGATGCATGCTGGTTCAGTACTAGTATTTGGTCCGAATGTATGCTGTTCATAATGTTTACAGAATGTATGCTGGTTCGTCTAGTATTTTGTCAGCAATGTAATGCTGGTTTCATTACTAGTATTTACAGAATGTATGCTTGTTTTTTTTTTCGTACTAGTATTTATCAAATGTTGCTGTTCAGTACTAGTATTTTATCAGAATGTATGCTGGTTCAGTACTAGTAATTTGTCAGAATGTTGCTGGTTCAGTACTAGTATTTGTCAAATGTCTGCTGGTTCAGTACTAGCATTAGTCAGAATTTATGCTGGTTCATTACTAGTATTTGTCACGAAAGTATGCTGGTTCGTACTAGTATTTAATCAGAATGTTATGCTGGTTCATACTAGTAATTTATCATGAATGTATGCTGGTTATCTAGTAATTTGTCAGAATTAATCTGTTTCAGTACTAGTATTTGTCAGAAATGAATGCTGGTTTTACTATCATTAGTCCAGAATTATGCTGTTCAGTACTACATTAGTCGAATGTATGCTGGTTCAGTACTATTAGTATCATAATGTATGCTGGTCATTACTAGCATTAGTCAGAATATAATGCTGGTTCATACTAGTATTTATCAGAATGATGCTGGTTCAGTACTCCGTATTGTCGAATGTAGCTGGTTCCAGTACTATATTTGGTCAGAAGGTATGCTGGTTCATTACTAGCATTAGTCAGAATGTATGCGGTTCAGTATAGATTGTCAGAATGTAGCTGGTTCGGTAACTAGTATTATCAGAATGTATGCGGGTTCAGTACTAGATTATCACGAATGTACTGATGTTCAGTATAGTATTATCGAGAATGTATGCTGGTTTCAGTATGTATTTGTCAAATGTATGCTGGTTCAAGTACTAGTATTTGTCAGAATGTATCTGGTTCAGTACTAGTATTTGTCCAGAATGTAGCTGGGTTTCATTACTACATTAGCAGATATATAGCTGGTTGTTCAGTACTAGTATTTCAGAATGAGCTGGGTCAGTAATATATTATCGAGAATGTATGCTGGTTCGAGTACTAGTATTTATCAGATAATGTACGCTGGTTCGTAATAGTATTTTCAAAATGTTGCTGGTTCAGTACTAGTATTTGTCAGAATTGTTATGTGGTTAGTAACTAGTATTTGTCAAAGGTATGCTGGTCGTGCTAGTATTTGTCAAATTATGCTGTGTTCAGTACTAGTATATTGTCAAAGTATGCTGGTTCAGTACTAGTATTTAACTAGAATGTATGCTGGTTCAGTACTAGTATTTGTCAGAGTATGTTGCTGGTCAGTACTAGCATTAGTCAAAGTATGCTGGGTTCAGTACTAGCATTAGTCAGAGTGATGCTGTTCAGTACTTAGCATTGTCAATGTATGCTGGTTCAGTACTAGCATAGTCAGAGTTGTATGCTGTTCATCCTAGCATTATAGAGTGTATGCTGTGTTCAGTACTCATTAGTCAAATGTTAGCGTTCATACTAGCATTAGTCAGAATGTATCTGGTTCAGTACTAGCATTAGTCAGAATGTATGCTGGTTCATTACTACATTAGTCAGAGTGTATCTGGTTCAGTACTATAGTCAGGTGTATGCTGGTTCAGTACTAGCATTAGTCAAGTGTTGCTGGTCATTTAGGCATTAGTCAGAATGTATCTGGTTCAGTACTATTAGCAATAGTCATAGGTGGCTGTTTTCAGTACTAGCATTAGTCAGAGTGTATGCTGGTTCAGTACTAGCATTAGTCAGAATGTATGCTGGTCATACTAGCATTAGTCAGATGTATGCTGGTTCAGTAACTAGCATTAGCCGAGTGTATGCTGGTTCGGTACTACATTTTCAGAAGTATGCTGGTTCGTACTAGTATTAGTCAGAGTGTATGCTGGTTCAGTAATTATCAGTGTATGCGGTTCAGTACTAGCATAGTCAGATGTATGCTGGTTCATTACTAGCATTAGTCCAGAGTGTATGCTGGTTCATGTTACGCATTATTCAGAGTGTATGCCTGTTCAGTAACTAGCATTAGTCAGAGTGTATGCTGGTTCATACTAGCATTAGTCAAATGTATGCTGGTTCAGTACTAGCATTAGTCAGAATGTATGCTGGTTCATACTAGCATAGTCAGGAAAGTGTATTGCTGTGTTCAGTACTAGCATTTAGTCCAGAGTGGTATGCTGTTCAGTACTAGCATTAGTCAGAGTGTATGCTTTTCAGTACTAGCATTAGTCAAGTGTATGCTGGTTCATACCTAGCATTAGTCAGAATGTATGCTGGTTCAGTACTAGCATTAGTCAAGATGTATGCTGGTTCAGTACTAGCATTAGTCGAGTGTATGCTGGTTCAGTACTAGCATTATCAGAATGTTTGCTGTTGTACTAGATTGTCGAGTGGCTGGTTCAGTACTAGCAATTCGTATAGGTATGCTGGTTCAGTCAGTCAGCATTATGCAGAAGTATGCTGGTTCAGTACTAGCATTAGTAGAGTGTATGTGGTTCAGTATGCAACAAGGAAATCAGGCTCGTTATGTTAAACAAAAGGCACCCATTTCTATAAGATGCGGAATAAGACTATCATCTCTGCTGTATTAGACACAAATGTGTAACTATGTACTGGATCCCTAGTATGGAGTGAACATTTGCTCATTATATGGGTGCAAATAAAGTCCACCACCTTTCAATATTATCAATGTATGGGGAACTACATTCGCAATCAACCTGCTTCTGTCAAAGACTGATGTCAGAGGCTACAATTAAATCTATATGCATCTGGTGTCAATCGCTCCATTTCCACAACATCTCCTCCCACTAGCAGACTGGTCTTATATGTGAATTGTGGGAGGCGGATCATGGTCCCGCCTGGCCTTGGGTTTCCCAAGGAAAGAAAACAGCACCGCAATGTGGGCTGAACTGCAGTCTTGACTACAGTTTCTGCAGCAGTTTTCAATACCTGTCAGGTTGAAAACTTTACATCCCGGTTGTCCCCCAAGAGATGCATAAATCCCCTGCTTGGCTATGCCAATGGGATTCGAGCTTTTGGATGGTGTAGTTTCAGACCTCAGAGGTTGCTGTGATTCTGATACTTTGAGGTCAACAAACTGAATTCAAAGAGCAATTATTACGCTTTTTACCGAATGTCTGGAACTATTAGGGCTCAAGAAGTCCGGTATTTATGAACCATTCTTCTTACCTAGTTTTATAAGGAAACTCTCGCTCCAAATCCGCACTGTCGACTGCTTCGTTTACGAGGTGTGAGTTTTCATCGTTGGCCTCAGCAGTCTCTAAGGTGTCACTTATCATGTAATCAATGTCTATAGGGAATGGTGATCTGTGGGCCCAACATCCAGACCTTTTCTTCCACCACACATACCGCTGAAAAAAGACAAAACGAAATAAATGCACTGATATGCATAACTGATATAAAGTTGGTTACAATTTTAACACAGTAGCAGAGCAGCAGCAACAGAGGAGTGTTACCTTTTCAATATGGCAAATACAAGTTAAAAAGGATTTTGTTACATACACATGATGGATACAGTCCGTTTTAAAAATCAATAGTACTCACTGATATTTCCGAGTTCAGGCCAGGATCGTATTGTAAAGGACAAAGTGGCATTATCAGTAAGATGTAATCGCGCCGATCCAATGCTATTGCGCTTGCTGAAAAGCCCCAATGTGTAGACATCTCATATGTATGCACATGTGTTAGTTAACAAGTTTGCAAGTTAAAAAAGTCAATACATTGCTGATCATTATAGTAAAAAGACCATATTGTATTGTCTAGAAGAAAAAAAACGATCCAGTTTTTACTATTTCACTAATAACCCCGCACTTTTGCATTGGGACTCATGGAATACAGGTTAGGACGTGTTGCAGCCATCTCTCTGCTAGGATTAGCAAAACAATATGTGCACACTGCATATTAACTTCTTTGCTTTTTTTTTCTTCAATGAGTCATACGCTCAACCCTTATAACGCGTGCTGGGGTCCAAAGAATCGCATTGCGTTATAAGTCGATCGCGTTAGAAATAATTACAATTGTATGCATTGTACAATAAATTATGTTAGCGTTACCAATAATCGTGTTTGTAAGTTCCATAATAACGAAAATTGGAGCCACCGCTCTAACATCGCGTTATAAGCGTGACTTCGCGTTGTAACGGGTTGAGCTGCACTTCTTCTAAACCCTAACATTTCAAGTACATGATATTCCATAGCCATAGCCCATCACTCAAACCTCATGTTCTAATATTGGTGAGGACTGTTCACTTGAAGTTTACTGTCTCGGAAAGCATCACCTGTATTCCGTCATGAAAGAAACGGTTAATATATACATATTTATTATAGTCGAATGACATTACCACATCCAGCAAATGGAGTCGTTAAAAGCTAGAAGTCCGTGCATTGAAATTCACTCAACATACCCATTGAATCCAAGTTTTTTTCAACACACACTGTTCTTGCACAGCGTCATTATCCTCCATGAGGGGCAAAAAGTGATTTTAGGGCTAAAATAATACTAGTTATCACTTGGAAAAAATTATCTACTTATTGGGATGTCTAAGATTTTTTTTTTTTTTTATTAAGTTTTGTTTCAATCATAAGGTGCACCATGATTCACCTGTTTATTTGGTTCTCATACTGTTCACTCTTAGTATAGCGCACTTGTATTTTTGAGGCGCAAACCCAATTATACCCCCGCGCACTATGGAACAAACTTTACATTTTTAAAAAAATATCTGTACTGCTGGCAGCTATTTTCATACTTGGACTAAAGTCACACAATTATTTCAAAGAACGTCGAAAAAATTAACTCTGCCATCACCGTCTCTCCATGAAACGGAGAAGCTGTGCGTAAAATAACTTGGAGAACTCAACTGTGAACCAGCTATTGAGTACAACAACAACGAACACCGACACCAGGCGTCAACTGCGCTCAAAATGGGATCTCCAGTGGATATCATTCTGAATGTGCAGATTGTATTGCAATGCCTGTTATTATTGCAATTCTGTGGCCGACCCCAGGGGGACTAATCCTCGGATCAACCTGGAGTTCCAGCAACACTTGGTGTAAAAGGATCCTGGCCAGCACTCTGGACGATCCCCTCTCCCTCCCCCCCCCAACCTGACAATATAGCAAGCAAATCGAGTTTTCCGCTTGCTGGGATCCGCTGTCAAATCTGCCCGCAAGTTGTCACGGATGGTGCAAACACCAAGCGAAGCGGAACAATGTGTTCGGGTGGGTCCAAAGGGCTAAGCGCTGCCATCTGGGTCCACACCACAAAGGAGTGACGGAATAAAGTTTGCGAAATAATAACTGCTGTATTCAACCATTCGGTAAGTTGTAAAGTTCTCCCAGAAACTTTGCTCTGCTTTACGGGCTGGTTAAATTTTGGCTGGTTGACCACAAGCTATAGAAGAAAGAGGGGGGAAAAAAATAAGTAATTACATTTCCACCGAACTCTATTAACCATTAGTCAAATTTTAGGGCATTGATTCTCCATGGTTATAACAGGCTGTTTTGAAATCATTATTTATGCAAGATTTTCCATTATTTGCTGCAATTAAATGTTTTACCGATTGTAGCCAAGGTTTTTAAGAGGAGACTAAAATCAAGATAAGAATTGTACATAAGCGCAGGATCCTTATAACAGTATTAACCACCAATCGCCAAAGAAAAGCAGTGTCTATTTATTGGCACTTTTAAAAAACAACATTTTGAATAAGTCCTGAATTCCTCACGGTGTCATGCCTTTAATCATTTGACCGCTTTTCACGACAGCATGGGCAGTGGATGGGTCGCCAGTCAGATTTATTTTCAGGAGACTTTTTTGGACCAACTATATTTTAAGATGCTCTCCTAGGTTTTTTTTTTTTTCTCTCCCAAGCCTAAATGCAAATTCTTAGGGGCTACTATATAGCAATATGGCTCCAGAGAAAGAACTGAAGAATGCAGACAAAGGGGAGGACCTGACACCTTTGCAAGTGTGCCTCAGACGCACACCTTTACTTCAAAAACTAAGAACAAATCTCGTATAACATTAAATTTACCTCCATTCCTAATCGTATTCTTCCAAACACCACTCTACAAATGAATTCCCACCTCCCCTTGGTGAAGTACCAAGCCTGCCCAAAGGTTGCTACACCAATTGAATGCCTGTTGTATTTCCATTCCAAATGTTGATCATGCAGCTAGGATGGAACATACATCCTTCCACTTCAGGTTCCTGCCAAGATAACTTCCTCCATCTGCCGCAACGCCACATGATACAAAATTGTTGACATTTGGGAACTTAATGTTTATCAGAATAGCAGTTATACAAGAACATGGTAAAAATAAAACTTTCATTTTTATTCACACACACCTTTAAAGTCTTTCAAAATCTCTGCCCAGAAATACTACTTTATTGTGGATGAGAGTTAAATCAGTCCTACATGAATGAAAAGAAAAAATAAAAAAAAAATGGGCACATTGCCTCTCATCTCAACACTTAATTATAAAAATGCGCAATTTTTTTGACATCACAGGGACTGTGATGTATAAACTCTAATTTTCTTCGCGGGTCCTTTCAAATTCTGATATAAAAATAAGTCCTTATAACTCAGACTCGTCCTCGCAAAAACTGCGTTGCTGCATTCCTCCTCAGAGTGGTAAAGAACCCCAACAACTTGCTGAAATGGTAGATTACATGCCCTATAATATATGTTTCCATCTTTTTGCTGTTATCTTTCAGGCCATAAACCATCTCATATTATGGATCTACAGTATGATATCGGCCTGTGGTGCTCATTTGCAATGTCATTTCCCAGATCCCCTTGCTGTCATGAAAGCACTGTATGCTGGGCGATAATGGTGGAAGGCACGTTTCAACCTGTCGAAAGCATGCCAATGAGCACAGTAATTAGATATAATTGATAACCATGTCTCGTCTGTCTGTCCCTATCATTCTATTTCCCCACCCAGACTTATGTGCACATAAAGTGAATTGGTCCCAGTTGAGTTCTCAATGAGATGTTCCTCATTTAACTTGGTTTGATTCAACATCGACTGTACACTAAATCCTCACGTCTTCCGGTCTTATATTACAGGCCCTACCCCCCTGCATATCCCGCACTTCATTTTCCATTTTATCGTATACAAAAGGGACAACTAAACCCATCAACGTAAAACTTATGTGATTAAGTTATATGCAAAGTTGGACAGTAAAACTGGGCTACTGCCCCAAGCGCAGAGAATCCCCTCTGGCGCCTTGTGTTGCGGCCTAGCGATTGACTAACCGTCTCAGCGCTGTCAGCCGTTACGCAATCAAACTCATGCTTCCTACACCAGTCCGTGGGGGATGGGGGTGTGGCTGCGTGTAGCGTCAGTCAGCGTGTCGGTGCTCGCTTAGCGCCATCTAGCGTGTCCCTGTGATTGGGGGAGCAGTTGAGGATTTGCCAGGGCACAAAAACAAACCCTTGTTTGCGCCTCTGGGGTTAGACGTACGTGCTTACTTCACTAAATGATGTTGTATGACTGTTGTAACTTAAAGCACAGAAGTCTCAAAACAGAATCAAACACTCAAAACACTGTACTGTAAGCTGTGAAAAAGCCCACATACTATATACCCCTCCCCCTCCCCCGACCTCCCCATTTCTTGAACCTATCTAAAACAGAACCTAACCTTCCTCAGTTGTGACCTTGGAGGATGTCTTTATAAAGAACGTCCTAATATACTCTTCAAGGGGAGGACGTGCTTTCTGCACACGTTTTTCTATCACATGAGGTGGGTTTGCAGTAGCTAGTACGCATGTCTCCTCCCAGCGTACTACCGGGCATCCAAATGCATGGCTTGCTTGGTTTTGTGCGCATCTCATTTGCTCCTAAACTAAAACCAACAAAAAAACATGTACACACCCACACACACACACCACACCTCCACACACACACACACCACCACACACACCACACACACACACCCCCCACACACACACACACACACAACACACACACACACACACACACCAACACACAACACACACACTAGACCTAATTTAACAATGTACTCTCAACTGAGGTACTATACTCAAATACAACGACCGGTATTCACACCTTGTAATATTTGCAGGTGCCTTCGTTTTCTACACAGCTTTATAGGTGACCGTTCACATTCAGTGTTAAAGCGTTAATCTGTAAGGGTTTTCGTGCCCCCACCACCTGCATAATTTGAATTAAAAGTTGACATTTTAACGCAGTATCGCCATGAAACTCATTCGTACTCATAATGTACTAATTTTTTTCTTTCTTTTTTCTCAGGGGAATGCATAATAATTGTTCCATATTTAGGACTTTATATAACAAAATAACAAATACTTTTTTTCCAATTAGCTTTCTATGTAATAAAGCATGCGCGTTGAATTGACTGGAAAAATTGAGCTTTCGCCACTTCGAAGCTTGCTGACATAGGGCTTTAGGCCCAACAGTACTAAGGTTGCAATTCCACAAGACACTTTACAATGCCATTGACGGCCTACGAATAGTATGATTTGTGAATAGGTTGTTAGGGGCCCCATCTATATACACCACTACACTTCTACAATGACACATTCACCCCTACTGTAAGCTGCCCACCTACCGACTTACAAATAAGCTCTTTGGGCATGTCATCCATTTGCCTTTACATCTTGGGAAGCAAAGCTGTCAACATCATTCTTCAAACTCATGACCGCAGAATGCCTTGCGTACACTACGCTGTGGATGATTGACCAGCTCTTCTTCCAAACCCCTCGCCCCAACTATGCCCTTGCATAGCGCTATTGCTGTTGTGGTGATTGCTTCCCAAGAACATTCTTCAGGTAGCATACGTCTTTCCAGCTGCCACAATTTTGCAGACGCCACCTATAAGGTCACCGGTACTCAGTTTGCAGCACAAGATGCAGGTTACAGATTTGCGGCCTTTACGTACCAGAAGATTTCATTTGCTCTCCATTTTTCCTATGTGCAGCAATCTTACAGTTCTTGGACAGTTTGCCAGACTTCCACCCCCAGTAAAGGACATTATGCATGACACAACCTTGTACATCACTGTGCACTGAAACGTTATAATGTTTACTAAGAAATCCTTCCCTCCAATTTACTTAATAGAGAGCTAAGGTGTCCTCCAACAGATTGTCAGAAAATGACTGCATGCCCATTAAGGCAAATGAAAAGATTAAGTTAAACAGCGAAAACACCTCCAGCTAATATCTTACAGGCTTTTGTGCTTGCTCTATAAGTTATGATCTCACTCCACAAAACACCCGATCCACGGGGTACAGGTGTGTAAATCACTTGGTTACATACAACTCTCGTCCTTTCAGTATAATTCTAACTTAGACTCTCCGTGCCAAGACTGGAGTTGTACAGATGTCCACATCGATTTCTGCTCCCATGTTCCCCATCTCTGTAACCAGTCTCTTCTCTATCTTTCTTTCCCCATTGTCTTTAGTACCTTACAATGAGGTGAAGGGGGCGGGGAGGGGGGATAGTATGCCTATATTGAAATTTCCCAAGGTAATATATACCGGAAAAGCGGTCTTCATGTCAGCATTCTGAGAACTGGACTTTCAAAACAATCTTATGCAAAATTGGGTTTTAAATCAACCACCACCTCATTTGCTTCCAACATGGAAAACCTTCAAGTAATTGACTGGAAGGCCTGTGTTTACATTTGGTATAGTAGGAATCCTATTTGCTGCGTGTAAGACACTCTGCTTCGTTTAAAATTACTTGGTAGATAACTCTTACTCTTCAGTATGTTCCACTTAGACCACAAGACGGAGTTGTTAAGTCATCCGGACTTTAACCACACCATCTTCACTATCTCTGTACAACAGGCTCTCCCTTGACCAGCCCCAGTCAGGACTGTCAATTAATGATCCCAACCCGTCTTTCTCTCTATTTTCTTTTTTCTGCCCTTCATTTCATTCACTATTCTGATAGGTGGAGAAATTGTAACCATATTGAACGTCCAAGGTCAATTACAGGAGAGCTGGACCTTCATTGTCACATGTTCTGAGAACATGAACTTCATTTCAATCAATATTGCTGGTTCCATAACTTTGCCCCCGTCAATTTACAAAGGGTTCACGAGTTGAGGCTAAAGGCCCTTCAATGTCAACAACGTATATGTACAAATGTAACTAGGGCTCTACCAGAACTCAACGGCAAGTGCCGAGGAAACGGGAGTGGACAACTCGATCTAGGAGAGTGTTGAAAGAACGTTTGGTCGCTTAGATCATGCCGTGGCTCGCTGCTGATGAGCCAAGCCCCCCGACTGGACACTCTCTCCTTCCTCAACACATGGTATTTTTAACAGCCTCACTTAAATATATTTTGCTAATTAGCCCTAACAATGCCTGGCTGGTGTTTTCCAATGAGATAAAAGATGTGCTCTCAAGCAGTGGCGAGGGTTATGGGTGTACAAGAATTTGTGGGATTCCAAGAGCTAGGCCTCGGACATGGTCCAGTCCTTTATGCGCTGACCCATGCTGATGCGCGCTTACGCTCGCCCTTAGCCCCTGAGCCGCAATGAGAGCGCTTGCAGGGCTCGCTTACGCTTCCGCAAGCGTGCGGAGCGTAAGTCCTTAAGCAAATTTAAACATTTTCGCGCTTGCCGGAGCGCAGGGCCGGTCACGTGAGCGTTTGCCCAATGAGGGCGAACCAGCTCCATGACGTCACTGGTCCTCCCCCCGACACGCCCCCGACGCGCGCGGTCTAAGCCAGGGAAATCACCCGCTTTCCCTCAGCTCGGCGCGCCCAGATCCAATCAGTAACACATGGACGCAGCCTAAGGCAGATTTTAAATTAACAATACTAATCTGCCAAGGAATTAAGTGGGATGGTAAACCTAAAACACTCTAAATATTTGTTGTAGATCAGAGCAGTTTTAAACCAATTTGAGAAAGGAAATGGCTGCTATACAGGGGGACGACAAGCCATTCCAAATGTCAAACGTTCGCGTGGCTTACAACTTTGTGTTTTTTCTAGATAATTATTAAACCACAGCTGTTCAACTACTCCCCTGTATTGATGTTAAAATTGTCAACAAACAAAAAAAGTCATCTGTGGATTTGTGAAAAATATATATATTTGTTTGGGCCATCAGGATACTTCCAGAAAGTTATAACGTTACCGGTCCTGTGATTCATAAAACTACATCTACTTACGGTACCAGGGTTTTTACAGTAAATCGTGTACACGGCCAATCTGTAACAGTTTGTTTTATAATAATTCTACTACCAAGCCATGTAAATGATGCAGTTATCAAACATTACATGTAACTTTATGGTACAATTACGTATAACTACTACTAATAAAAAAAAAAACAACAAAAAGATAAATTGTTTGATATTTCCGTTTACCTCACTATCCTAGATATTGTCTTTACTTGCTCTTACATTTTGACAAAGCATTCATTATATGTCATAAATTAGGTTTCTCTTCCAATGTGGTAAAAATGCAGTAATGCAAAACAATGCCGACATTTAAACAATGTATTTAACAGAAAAACACTTTACACTGATGTAATAAAGCAGTTGCTTTTCACATCCAAACTGTATTGACATAATTTCATAAAACTATCTGTCATCTCATGGACAGACTCAGTAAACCGAGGGTATTGGAGCTCAAGAAAAAATGTAAACATACCGCGCACATCAACCGAGAATCCCCAACTTTTTTAAAACTAAAAGTATGCTTAATAAAATGAAAAGAAATATAATTACCCTTTAAGATCTCTTAATTGTTGGAACATCGGCATTAAGACAAACTGCACCCACAATATCACAACCCTTTCATATTTCTAACATTTGCGATTTTTATACTTTGTGAGCACAATAAAAAATAAAGACATGTCAATTATTAATTGATATTAACAAATTGCCACTCAGACCACCGATATGATCACCCACACTAGGTTAAAGCATCCTTTGGCTTTAATTTATGCAGGGGTAGATTCCTGTCTGAATGTGTTTCCGATAAAGGCAATTTTAGGCGTCTCCGCTTGACGGAAGGCTCTGCAATGCCCAGGGTAGCCAACTTCGTTCAAATACCCTCTGCAGCGGCCGTTAGTCAATCTGTGGCTCGCCACTCTACATGTCCACAATATTAAATCAGACCACAAACCATATCCCCAGGTACAATAGTTTGTAAATACAGATTTAATACTGATTGGCCACGCACTTCCACGTTTCACTTTTAAAAGACTATCAGCTAGTAGCAAACCAATTGCTGTTTGGTAACTGGCCCAGCTAGGCTGGTCAGAAGAGGTTTCAGCTCCTTTGGGAGAACACATAATTGCGGTTTTCTTCTGTGGTTGTTTGTACCAAGGTTTCCATTGTGCGTTTCCCCTACATATTGCCAATATCTGCAGCTACAAAGGAACGAAACAAAAAAAGCCTCACAAAGTAACGCTGGTCCGCAAGTGGGATTCGGGGGGAAATCGAAGAGATATCTTCCGCAGGTCCTCAGCAGCAGCGTGCACGCCATTTCTATGTGGTGATGGGAAAGTCTGACAGCAGCATCTGTGGGAATAGATTGCACACCGTTTTAACCAGAACGACATTGAACAACAGGGGTTAGATGAAACACAACAGACACACCACACTAACCATAGAAACTGTTAAGAAAATCAATAGGTGAAACCAATTTTGTAGTGCGATGTTGTTGGTACATGCGTATGGGAGTACCACTATTTCATAAATCCAAGTTACCGAAGTCCCTAACTTTATTTTTATTAACTTGTTTTATTCACAATTTAAGAATAGGCAAGCATACCACCTGCCTTTGTCTGGCCTTCTGTGCATGTATATGTATATGATGCCCGCACCCGGAATTAAAGCTAATGACAACATCAACATTTGCTGCTGCAATCTCCTGTTTATGAGGCATTTCCGCATTATATAAATACATAAAAAAACAGAAAGCTTCAAGATGATTTTACGTGCCTCTACAGAAATAAAACACAAAACCTAAAGTCAATTGGAGATTTCTGTACCTTTCTGGGGCAAGCGATCTTGATTGTCAATGACGCTTTATATGACCCTGGAAATGAATAGCATAAAGAAAACTAGTAATCAGCACAATGGTTCTGCCCCTCCTAAACTGCATGTACCTTTAGCTACTAAACCAATTTACTGCAGCATGAAGAAAAGGACAACCATCTGCTTCTCAGATGCAACTGAATATGTACACGTACTGTGCTGTCCGACGCCAAAGAATTACCTTGTATTGGCCTCCAGGTCCAAAAGGGGCTGGCCCTAGGTGTCAAATCTGGCAGAGGGCTCGTCCCTGTGCAAAGACCTGTATGATAAGACCACTATTTTACTAATCTATATAAATTCTAAGTTTTCCGTTTGTTTGTATGTCAGAATCATCAATCTCTCACAAACGGCACCACAAAACACAATTAAACTTTCACTGTACATTCTGCTGCGGATTTGTAGGTACACCCGCACTATTTTTGAGCTTCCAATGTAACTCAACCTCTCAAATTTGGATATTCTAAGAATTGTGGAAGAGAAGGGTGAGAAAAGGGAGTGAGGGAGGGAGTGGTCGAGAAAAGGAGTGAGGGAGGGAGGGGGTGAGAAAAATGGAGGTGAGGAGGGGAGTGGGGAGAAAATGGATGTGAGGGGGGAGGGTGGGAGAAAATGGAGTGAGGGAAGGAGGGGTGAGAAATGGAGTCCTTTCTTTCTTTTGCTCCCCTTGTCTTTCTTGTCTTTCTTTTGTTTTGTTCTTCGCCCTTTGTCGTTCCGTCTTTTTTTTTTCGCCCCTGTCTTTCTGTCTTTCCTTTTTATGCTCCCTGTCTTTCTTCTTTCTTTTTGTC
>WSYH01007063.1:0-34769 GCA_036426205.1 Ascaphus truei | reverse complement strand
CGTTTGGGGGCGTGGCAGGGGCTTGTAACGAACACGTCACGGTTATTGGCTGAACCAGCTCGCGTCACGCGACTGTAGCCCCAAATTTAAATTTGGGTTGTGCCGGCAAAATGTCGCAGCGACAACGCTGCACTTTGCCGCCGGTGGAGTTTTCAGTTTGAAAACTCCCACCGCACAACCCAAATTTGCGACGGACGCGCGCGCACACATGTCGCATCGCCTTCTGTCTGAACTAAGCCTTAGAAACCAAAAAATACTGAGATTTACAAATGGATAATTCAATTTTTTTAGTTTCTTAATGCAAAATCCCCTGCTAAAATAACAACTCCGCTCTTAATAGTTTCATTGGCTCTGAGGTTCTGAAGTGTTCGGTCGAGAGCCTCTTAAGCCAAGGTGGGCAACACTGTTGCCAATCGCCACAAGTGGCAAATTGGCCATGAAAGTGTGGCGAATTTTAGTTTGCTCCCACAGCTCCCACAATAAAATAAACTTTTTCCTGATGGCGTGTGCTGGTTTCCGCTTTCTGAATGAGTTAACGAAGTGAACCAGCCTATTTTGATCTGGTTTAATACTTATTGGCCGGCGAAGCCCACTGGGAGGCAAACTCCGAAACCGTCCCAGCGGACTCGGCGTACGTGAACTCTGCCCGAATACGGGAGTGCACCAGCGCCCGGAACACTGCCACGATGTTCGTTGGGACCCCCCTCTCCAAACGCTGCTTCCTGGTCTTGTAAATGGCTACCTTAGCCACTGCCAGGAGCAGGTTGACTAGGAGATCCCTAGGCTTATTGTCTCGGGACACTGAGCACCCAAAAATAAAAAGATGAGGAGAGAAGTTTAACCAGAAATGCAGGAGAAGGCTCCTCAAGAAGGACAAGAGGGGCTGCAGTCTGGCGCAACTCAAATAAATGTGAAATACGGACTCCCGCTCGCCACAGAAAGGACAGGCGGCGGGGGAGTCCGTGAAGTGTGCCAAATACTCTCCTGTGCTCAGTGCTCCGTGGAGGACCCTCCAACTCAAATCCCCGGCGGGACAGGGAACCAAAGATGAATAGAGTTCCTTCCACCGGGGTCTCTCGTCCTCGTTCGCAGGGAATACCCGCCTCCAGATGGTGTCTGGGCGGGTGAAAAGGGCGAGGTAATGCACTATATGGAGCACCAGAGAATACAGGACTTTCCTCGGCATGCCGCGGAAACATGCCGGGGACATATCCCCCAACCTGCTGAGGTTGGGGGAAAGAGGAGCCCGAGGGGGTTGCCGTGGTTTGGGTTCCACGCAAAGATCCGGAGAGCTAGGATTGAAAGGTTGACAAGGCTCTCCGGTCTGCAATACCCCCTCGATGAAGGTGCGCGAGTCGGGGTGGATGGCATCTTTAATCTCCTGGATCAAACGACGAGGGACACGGGCAGTAAGCATACCCATACGGGGCGCGAGCACCTCTGCGCTTACCCAGTCTCGCCGCTCATAGTCCAGGAGATCTCCGACTCTAGTCACCTGCGCCAGGATTAGTCGGCGGCAAATAGAGGGTGAATCCAACATCCGAGCCCCCACTGCCGGATTATACAGCAGGGGCTCGGCGAGGAAATCAACCCCGCCGCCTGTTCCTTCCTGGTCGCGGAGACCAATTTCCAGGCCTTCAGTAAGCCAAACGCCCGCAGTGTCTGCATAAGGTAACGGTGATCCACTCTGTCAAACGCCTTCTCCTGATCTAGGGACAGGAAGGCGAGTGATAGACCAGTCCTCTGCGCGTAGTGCATCAGGTCCCAGACCAGAAAAATGTTGTCATGAATGCTCCGGCCCGGGACAGTATAGGACTGGTCGGGGTCAATCACCTCTGCCAGCACGGACTTGAGCCTCAGCGAAAGCGCTTTGGCTACGATCTTATAGTCCGTGCTGAGCAGTGAGACCGGTCGCCAATTAGAGATCTGACGGAGATCCCCCTTCTTCGGCAGCAAAGACAGTATTGCCCGCCGACACGAAAGTGGCATCTCACCGATCTCAAAGGCTTCAGCTAGGACCTCGGTGAAATCAGGTCCCAGCATCTCCCAGAAAAACCGGAAGAACTCCACAGTCAGCCCGTCTAGCCCCGGCGCTTTTCCGCGGGACATGAGACTGAGGGCTTCAGAGAGCTCGGCCAGAGTCAAAGGTAACTCAAGCCGCTCCCTTCCATCCCCACCGACCGTGGGAAGCCCCTCCCATAAGACCCTGCATTTATCTGGCTGGATGGACTCCGGAGAGAAAAGATCTACATAGAATCTCCGGGTTCTGTCCCGGATGCTCTCCGGGTCAATCAGAGGGGTACCGTCCTCTGCCAACAGGCATGTGATATGTCTACGGACCCCCCCCACCCCATGCCTACCTGATGATGTTGGCGGCGGTAGCAGAGGTGGCGTCAGCAGCAACAGAGTCATTGTCGGCGGCAACAGAAGAAGAGGAGGAGGAGGTGGTGATGGATGGCGGCGGTGGCGGCAACTAAAACTAATTTAAATTAGTGGCGACGTGAAGCAGGGGGAAGCGCGCTCTAGTAACAGACCCGGAAGTTCCGGGTCGCGCTACTGCTGGAGCGCGTCCCCCTGCTGGAGCCGGGAAGGGGGGTGTTAGGGGGATTAGCGGAAGCGCGCGTTTGCTGGTTTGCTGGTGCGCGCTCCTACTAGAGGGCACGGACATAGCATGCAGCTGCGAGCGTTTACCAGGGAAGGAGGGAAGGGGGGTGAAGGGGGGCTGTGGGCCGTATGTTGTGCAGCCCTGGTATACAGGAATATACCAAATAATTATACATGGGAAGGATGTTGATCCAGGGAGTAATCCGATTGCCAAATTGTTGGAGTTATGAAGGAATTTATTTTTCCCCTTATGAGATATCATTAGATGATATTTTACTGTGATTTTTTGTTTACCTTCCTCAGGAAAATATACTGTAAGTACGGATATAGGATAAAGTATCTGTCTTCTAAATTTAGCATAGGTTGAACTTGATGGACGCATATCTTTTTCAAACGCATCTACTATGTACTGTAACAAAACATTGTCTTTCCATAAATACTGTATGAGCTCATTACAGATTGAAATTGACAGTGCCATCTGTCAATCAAGGGAACACCCATTTCTGCGAGAGAGAAAAATAATCAGCCCTGAAGAGGTCTGTCAAAGTGCATCTGCAGTTTGTAGTCAGCCTTTGTATGATTAAAGTGACTCTTTACCTAAACATCTAATTATGGCAGAATTTCTCATTGTTATGTTGCTGTATTTACTGTAGACAGTAGTAGTGCCTGACTCTATACATTTTTTTAACTTTTGGACCCACCATCCTTTACTTTTCTGAAAACATTAATTTAACCAACAAAATGTTATATATTTATTTTGTAGATATAATGAGGCTTGTACTGTGTAACTACGGGCCATTCAAACAACATTTGGATTGACATATATTCTACATTGCAACGTATGAAAGAAAATCCCACATTACAGTATGTGAATAGTAATTAGTTTGGTGTTGACCCTACAGTATGTGCATTTTTAATCCCATGACCTCACTAAATGAAGGTTACATTTCTACTTAAATAAAGAATGTACAGATGTAGCAAGACGTACTGTATTGTTCTTGGTAGTGGGGCAAAATGGGAGAGTCCTCCTGCGGGAAGGCTAGCTGCGGGACGCCTACGAGATGACATCCCACGGTTCAGAGATTTTTTGTTTTATTGCAATTTCAGTATCTTTCTGCCAGATCGCACAGTAAGTATCTTTAGCTATGAACGCGGTGAGGCTACTGAATGGTTTAAGTACATAAAAGTACACATAATGATACTGTAATTTAATCTTAATACTGTTTGTGACGATCGTGAGGGTTTGGCCCGGGATTAACGGGGTTACCCCCCCAATTGGCCCCCTCTAACCTCGCCAGGGAGACAAGGGGTTAACTGGGCCGAGGTCCAGAAAGGTGATTTAACCCTTGTTATAACATGAAAATGCTTATTCTCCTGTGTAAATGTATTGTTGCTGGATCAGTGTCTGCATAACCCACCCACTGGGACTTAAGGGGTTAATCTTATATGCAGTGCTGAATATACAGTTACCTGAAAACTGGTAATTTGGGAACGGAGTAAGCCAGCCCCTGAGTCTTGGGGTGCAGCCTCAGGGGAACCCCCCAAGTATCCACATATTAAAAATATAACTTTGTCATAAGAGGAACATATATTTTTGATAAAGTGACTTTTTGCAGTTTTTAAAATGTCCAGAACCAGATGCTGTGACTCATATGAGTCTATTCACGTTTGATATGCAAGCTCCCTCTCTGGAAGTGCATATCAAAAGGGGAGGTGTGAATGGGCCAGCTGGATGCTAGAATTTAGCCCTCCTTCAAAGGGGTATTGTTATGCGAGACCCAGGAAGCAGCAAAAGGTAACTGCCCTAATTGTTTATGCGGGAGGCAGGCACAAGGAATAGTTAAGTGTAACAATTCACACTTATAATGGAAGCCAAAAGCCTGCTTCAAAAGGTTTTATTGATGGGGCCAGGATGGGGCATCCCAAAGCAGGATATCTGAATGGGTAACCTTATTAAATATAAGAATATTATGAGATGTCCTTGACGGAACCTGCCAAGAGTTACAGATTTGTATTCGTGGGATGTAGCATATCTTTTGGAGTCTAAACACTGTATATGTAACCGCTATGAAATGCCAGATATTAATATCTCTATTAATTTTCATATTACACTGTAATGTTTGGTCTCTCTGCGAGCGTCAGGTGTGACGGAATGTATTAATATATCTCACCTGCCTGTATGTATTACTGAACTCAAGTTAGGGAGTGATTTGCAGTAAATATGAAATTTTGGTTGAGTTCTGATAGACTGCAAACCCCCCCCTCCTGTTATGATAATGAGCAGGGACGAGGATGTTTTTGTAAACGTGGTAACTCACACTTACACACCAAGGTTTCCTGCAGGAGTGAACATGACAAAGGTCCTCCCTGCTTCTAAGAGTTTATTGATGGGATGGCTACCCCAAGCTGGAAGTCCAAAATGAGCTTCAAAAGCTTCAAAGGGACTTTTGCTAGACGGCACGGCGCCGTATCTGGGAAAGAGGGGATTAAAATGATATATAAGTCAGAACCACCTTTTACCCATTGTTCTTCATGCAAATGTTCTTCATGCAAATGTTCTTCATGCAAATGTTCTTCATGCAAATGTCTTCATGCATGTGTCCTGCATGTATTGCTGTGATGTCAACTGAAATATGGGAGAAGTGGCCAGTCTGTATCCTGATGGCCTTCTGTCCTAATCTTTAAGTAAGTGTCTATATTTTGCTGTTATTTGTACATATCTGTTGTGTTCACCTATCCTAAGGAATAAATACAATTTGTTATATCTAAGTCTCGTCCCAGTTCAAACCCAGGTATATATATATATTTATATATAGTTTTGGTGTAAATTACAGCCTGTCACAAGCTACCGTGACACTGTTTTCACACGCAATTATTTGCAATGTTATGTGGCTGTTATAGGGTTCACTCTAAGATCAAACAACTTTTCTTAAGGTAGATGAAAAATGTGTTACACTGTAAGAACCTTTTCGAACATTAAAATCAACTACAATGTTGCATTCCCAATAGTTTATTTAAAAAAACCCTTGAACATATGTGATTCTTGTGTGATTTGCGCCCTGACGTACACAGAAGAATGCATGTACAGTACAGTATGCATGTCACGTCTGGTTGAACAGTTGTCTATGCATGCTTGTCAGCACACACTAAAAAGATTGACTTTTTTTACGTCTTAGAAACATTAACTTGGCTTACTCTTGTGTTTGTATAGGGGAGGAGGGATAGCTCCAGTATGAGTGACCAATTGATCAGCATTGATTAGAGAGCTCATCGCTTTAATGACATAGCAAGAAACTTTGCTTAACAATTTTTGACTCGGACAGTAAGATGTTGGTGCACCATCACCTTTACATGCTACACAGCCTCGCACCTTCCAATTAAACACCTCATACCCCTGCTCTGACCTTTTTATGTCCCAACACCCAAAAACCCTGACAGTGGTAGTTGAATAAGAAATGTTTATTAAGAGAGGTGAGATAATACAGTGAAGTTTGTTAAACCACAAGGTAACTATCATTAAAGAGTAGCTTTACTGGTACATTGAAACACTATACAGGCATACCCCGGTTTAAGGACACTCACTTTAAGTACACTCGCGAGTAAGGACATATCGCCCAATAGGCAAACGGCAGCTCACGCTTGCGCCTGTCAGCACGTCCTAAACAGCAATACCAGCTCCCTACCTGTACCGAAGCTGTGTGCAAGCGGGGAGACTATAGAGCCTGTTACAAATGCGTTATTTACATCAGTTATGCACGTATGTGACGATTGCAGTACAGTACATACATCGATAAGTGGAAAAAAGGCAGTGCTTCACTTTAAGTACATGTTCGCTTTACATACATGCTCCGGTCCCATTGCGTACGTTAATGCGGGGTATGCTTGTAGTGTTTAACATTATAGGGTTGTCACGGGAGACCAGGCAATTTACACCTTTTATACCGGGATCATATGATTGAGCAAAACAAGAGGGTAAAATAAATTGTAATTTATTCCAGGAAAAAACATACACACAATATGCAATAGACAACACACTTACTGGGGATCTGGGCTAACGAAGGAAACTTTCCTAGTCCAAAAGGCTACAAAATTAGGTCTGTATGAGGCCTTTCCAAACGTCCTGGGACTCATTTCGGCATGTAATTCCAGCTGCGACCGCTATGTTCTGTTTTCAGAACTTGACCCCTGAAAAGCTGGACTTAGGAAAGTTCTCGCCTTGAAATCTTTGAAGCTGGCCCATGTCTATTTCTCTCAGAGCATCTTTTTGGGATCTTGAATTTACCGCTGGTGGTTTGGCGCTTAGAATCTTAGGTCCTGATTGGCTGCTAGGTTTCTTATAGGTTTTTCGAGTCCCATTCACAAAACACTACAGCCAAACAGCACGTGGGAATTTCTCTGTCAGCCTATCACCGATTTGCTGGTATTCTGACCCCCCCCCCCCCATTGTGCCAGTCTCCTCAAAGTTTGGGCTGGGCAAATGGTGGCCGGATAGCCCTTTGTTATACCAGGACATGGGTAATTGGGTGTAACTCCAGTACCCAGCCTGTCCTAACACCTTGGCATCCCTGAGGCTTTCAAGTCCGGGACCTGAGCAGACACAGTGGCACCACACCCAGTGGCCAGCTGGTCTCTCGGAACCCGGGACTTGGAAATCCCACAGTTCATACACAGGTTACAAGCATATATACACCTATTAAATATAATCTTTTAATAAAATATACCTTTACACTGTATCTGTTGCTAAAAATGTCTAAGTCCCCTTTTCTGATGTCAGGGATAGAATAAGAAGATATACTCTCTACTCTTACTAGCCTTATCCCTGTCACACTGCTGAAACCTGACTTTACATTTGGCACACAAATAAAACCATCACAGATTTATCACATAGCTGGAGCACCCCCTGAACCCCTAAACCAGGGTCAGGGCGACTTGGGCAGGAACTGGGCATCCCCCCTTATACTATGGACCCCAGTACTGTTCTTGGGATACCTTGATCCCCTATGCCCTTTTTACCCTTATGGTCTGGGCTGAAGCAGGGACTCCTGACGTTGAGTGGCAAGAATGTTTCCAGGGTAAGATTTTGACGGGAGCACCGGGCTTCAATGTACCTGAGAATCACACCTGATTCTCGGGTACATCTTTGGGTTATCCCGTAACTCGGGGACCCTGCTACATAGCCACAATCTGAACAGACTTTCTCAGCAAAACCCACCCTGACACTCCTAGTCTAGCAATCTCTGCTTGCTGGCACTCCTGGAAAGGCAAAAACATAAAAATTATTTATTTTTGCATAATTTACACACATCACAGTAACGCACTTGCGACAGCTAGGTCCAAGAGCTGACACTCTAGGAACCCAAAACACGGATCAGGGGCAACCATGTGGTCTTGACCTTTATTATTGAGCCTGGTTACCTCTCACCGTCACAAGGCTTCATATTGATTATCACATGTGATGTATCCTCCCATATCTCTGTATATGGTCCCATGCTAATTCAACATTGTTAAAGGCACGTTGGACTCTGGAACCTTTGATATTCCAGCATCATTTGGAGGTGCAACGTACACATGCTAGTGGACCCGCGGCACTGACTTCACCTTTAAAAAAAAAAAAAAATCACAAAGAAGCTGTTAGAGACTCTTAAGTACTCCGATAAGAATAAAAATGCAGAACTGCAGCCTCAGGCAGGAGTATAAAAACATAACTGGTGGTCTTTATTCGGTTACAGCAGTACACAGCATACATTACAGCATACTCTTCTCTCTTTGGTCCCTGGACTTAACCCCCAGGGCTTGAGGCCCCAAAAGTCTAACCCTGACTCCCACACTCCCTGGCGGTGTATGGGGTAACTGCTTCCACTTCCGTGTGGAAGGGAAGGCCTGGCACCAGGTCCCTGGCCCAGGGTAGAATACATCCCACTCCCCCTGAGGGGGACAGATAGAACACACCTCTCTCACTGAGTGAGAGAGACAGAGCCCCCAAATTTGGCTACAGCTTCTTTTTGTGCCCAGGGGAGGGTCCCAGGTTGCCGCCCATTTTATGGGCAGTACCTAAGCCTTGGACCCTCCCCACTGTCACTTCTAAGGAGTTGTATACTGCAGTGGGGCAGAGATTACATACATTCTTCCGGAGCAGCAAAAGCTTACTTGTTAAGTTATGTCATGAAAGTACCAGTAGCTACAAACACAAAAGTAATGTCTACCTAATAATTGAATAGTACAATCTTTTATGCAAACAGATAATCACTTGACAATTTTTATTTTGATTTTAAGTTGTAGCATTTATTATTTTAAAGACCACTGCTACACGTGACAAGTAAAATGCAACTCACATGTAACGTTTGCTTAGTACCTGCGTGTCTATTTTTAGTTTAAGCCAAAAATTGACAGCATCTAATCTCACAATAGGGATTCACTTAGGTATAAAGGACTTGGCCGATCCAACATATAGTCAGCTGCTGAGTTAGTAATCCTTTGAGAATAATGTTGCATGCTTCTCCATATGCTCAAACTTCCTAATCCTCTCTACAGGCACTAACTCAGAAAAGACTGCATGTTACTAAATGCCAACATAATAAAAGGTGAAATGACTACCAGCGCATACACCTATTTACAGGACTTACATGAGAACTTTACATAGAACTCTGAAGAACTGCTTCTAGAATTAGGGTGTGGCTATTTATACCAATTACTCCCCATGTTGACATCACTGGTGACAAAGCAAAATGGGAAGAGCAGAATTTGATAATCCTGAACCAGTTTTACCCCTTCTATTCCATTTCACCACTTAGTAGCCAACCAAGAGAGGGCTAGAAAAATATCAGTATTTTTGGCTATTTGTTACACTTCTAACTAACATTGGTACAGAGAGCTGCATCTATTCATATACATTTATTTCACTTAGTTTTTATGTACCTAACATTTATTATTTTGTTATTTATTATTTATTTATAAAATATTTTACCAGGAAGTAATACATTGAGAGTTACCTCTCGTTTTCAAGTATGTCCTGGGCACAGAGTTAAGACAAATAATACACGGTTACAAATACAGTTACATAAATGAACAGGGTATACATTATATACAGGCATACCCCGCATTAACGTACGCAATGGGACCGGAGCATGTATGTAAAGCGAAAATGTACTTAAAGTGAAGCACTACCTTTTTCCACTTATCGATGTATGTACTGTACTGCAATCGTCACATACGTGCATAACTGATGTAAATAACGCATTTGTAACAGGCTCTATAGTCTCCCCGCTTGCACACAGCTTCGGTACAGGTAGGGAGCTGGTATTGCTGTTTAGGACGTGCTGACAGGCGCAAGCGTGAGCTGCCGTTTGCCTATTGGGCGATATGTACTTACTCGCGAGTGTACTTAAAGTGAGTGTACTTAAACCGGGGTATGCCTGTACAAGACATTGCATGCACAGTTAAAGATAATATATATTATAGGCGTATGTAACAGTTACAGACCAGATTAAAATGTGAGACAGCCTTAGATTTGAAAGAACTTAAACTGGTGGTGGATGTGAGAGTCTCTGGTAGGTTGTTCCAGTTTTGGGGTGCACGGTAAGAGAAGGAGGAATGGCCGGATACTTTGTTGAGCCTTGGGACCATGAACAGTCTTTTGGAGTCAGATCTCAGATGATAGGTACTGCATGTGGTAGGGGTGAGGAGCTTGTTCAGGTAGCTGGGTAGCTTGCCCATAAAGAATTTAAAGGCAAGACAGGAAAGGTGAACTTTATCACAATAAACTTGTGAAAGATACAAGCTAAATCATTATTTGGGTAACCCTGTTTACAACACTCCACTTTTAGTGTAGTCTTATCATGATTGGTCAAGTCCAGTGTTTTTCAACCCATTCCTTGGGACATTCCAGCCAGTCCAGATTTTAAGAATAATCAATAAATCACCAAGCACATACGGTATGTTTCACTTAATGTACAAGTGAATGAGAGATTGGCTGGTTATCCATAAAACATGGCTAAGCTGGAGTGTCCCGCAAGAGAAGAATTGGTCTAGTCTGTCACATTTCCTACATTTTTTTTTTTTTTCAAATTCTGGGCATCCGTCTTGATAAAATTGTTCTTTAATATTTCTATAGCATCACAAGATTTTGCTTCATTAGTAACAAACATGACTTCCATTAGTCTTGACTGTGTTGCATATTTTGTATACAAATCTTCAACTATTGCTTGTTTGTTTTTTTTAAAACAGCAAAAATCATATTTCTTTGAAGAGATTAAAAGTACAGAGAACAATTATTTAAGTTATTAATTCAGATTTGTTTTATTGATAAAGGTTAGGAATCCCTGCTGTGCAATCTGTCTGCACAGGCATCCATATTTGTATTTGCTGTGGACATAAGCATTCTGCTGCTGCTGCATTTTTGCCAAATTTCAATTGACTTGCATTTATAAATATACTTGTGCTTTTATAAATATGCTTTGGTCGAGCCACGGAAAAATAATAAAGACATAGTTGACCTAGAAAAACAAAATTGACGCTGTTCCAAATGAGGCTACTGGTCGTGGGCTGGTTTTGTTGTTTAAAGTGGACACAGCCAGGCCCATATTTAGGCATAGGTCTACTAGGCTCAGGCCTGGGGCGGCAAATTTCAGAGAGGCGGCAAATTTTGGAAGGGCCTGTGTTGCAGTTACAGTTCGTTTGTTCGTTTATTCGTTTGTTCGTTACTGGTTCAAGTAATTAATTGTTTGATTGGTCAGTGCTTTTATTAATTGCATTTGTTGGCTAGTGTTTTTATTTATTGAATTGGTGTTTTTAGGTGTTTGTGTATGTTTTATTATTGCGTCTTTTGGGCATTCATGTATTTTGATTAGGGTGCCCATTGACTGCTACAGTGGCTTATCATGCCCATATTATATGGGTATGATGTACCACTATACCACTCAATGGATACAGGGTGGGTATAGTGGGTCCGGGGTGGGTGGTTAGGTCTCCCGGGTGGGTAGCGGGGCAGGGTGGGTTAACCCCTTAATTACTATAGCGATTATGAACCTCTAAGGTGATTAAGGGGATAGGGGCCATTAGAATGTATTTTGCTATGTATTTTTTCTAGCAACGGAGGACATGGACCTGCAATAAGCTGATGAGGACACCCTTCATATTTGCAGGGGTAAGTAGAATGGTTTTATTTACTTTATTTATGCTGCATGGCTAATGTTGTGTTTAATAATGGGGAAAATCTATTATCCATATCATATAATAGTTATTGTGCCCATGCTGTACTGTATGTGTTTGGTGGGGGGAGAAGGGGGTGTATTTATTGAAATGCAGGCCATGTTTTTGTTTTTTTAAATACAGGATTGGTACCACAGGCCAGCAGGGACCCACGTGGACCACACGAGGACCCCCGGACACCCATGGGGACCAGCCGAGGACCCCTGGATGCCCACATGGATGGACCCCTGGATGGACCCCTGAGGACCCACAGACACCTGTGTGGATCAACAGGGACCACTATGGGGCCTCCAGGGACCCATGGAGACCACCTGAGTTCCCCCATGGGAACCACCAGAGGGCCCCAAGACACCCATTTGGGCCCACGGGGACCACCTTTAGGCCCACGGAGCCTAGCAGGGACCACCTGATGTGGTCCCATGGGTACCATGGGTACCCCCCGGGATGCACTGTGGGGCCTGCGTACACCCATGGGACAAACTAGGGACCCCCCCTAGTCTGTGGTATTGTGTGTGTAAAATATTAAATATGGTTTTATGTGGGGCTTCAGGGTGTGGGTTTGTGTTTTGGAGGTTATTATATATTTTAATTTAAATGTTATTACTAGTGTATTGTAGCAGGGGGTCTCCGGAGCCGAACCTTGTTGATTTTAGGTCCGGGGACACCCTGCTTTCTGAGATACAGGCCCCGTTATGAGGTGCCGGTATCTCCTATGCTTGTAAATGTCTCGCGTCACGTGATCGGGACATTTCAATGCATAGGAGATACCGGCACCCCATATCGGGATCTGTATCTCGGGAAGCAGGGGCTCACCGGACCTGAAACAATACGGTTCAGCTCCGGAGACCGCCTGCTCACGTACACTAGTAAAACAATTTAAATTAAAAAAAAAAAAAATTCTGGCGAGATTTGCACAGAGAGATAGGTGGCTCTCTCTGCAGCAGATAGAACTCGCCGGGCGAGCCCTTTTCAGGAGGGTGATCATCTCGGCACCGGCAACTCGCCATTTTTGAAAATGTTGCTCTCACTGGTATTCGGGGCTTTCTGCATATCGTGATAGCAACACTGTCAAAAATGGCGATTTAAAAATTCTGGTGATTTTTTCTATCGGACTTTAGTGCATGAGGCCCCAAGTCCTTCATTGGGACTGCCAATGTGAGTTTCAAGTCTGAAAGAACAAAAAAAAAGGCATACCTATTTTTTTTCTTTTTTTCTCAACAAGGGCTTAATAAATGAGTGATTTTAAGAAAACATTATGTGATGCATGTTTTTAATATTTTATCAATTTTTACATTCTTAAAATCACTTACTTTTTATTTCTACTGTATACATGTATGAGGGGGCATACACTATTTTATTATGTTATAGTATTGAAAACATTCACTTTTTGCTAGGATTGTCTTGCATACTGTTTATGGAAATATCTCAGACACACACCCATGTTATTTTGCAGTATGTACTGCAGTGAACCCTTATTGTAAAACTGTTCAAATGATGTCTTTGAACTACAGTGTATTATCCTGCACATTGGTGATTTGGTAGATGGTGCTTCACCAGTAAGTGCTCTATTGTATACAGTAAGAACAATATATTCAGAGTATAGTCCCAATGTCCATAATAACTGTATAATAACAGATATCACCCAAGGAAGATTAAGGGACCTAGGGGTGCCCACCTGGCTACCACAGAGATTGGTCACCATAGGGTTTAGATCAATAAAACAGCAGGCACTGAAAAGCTAAATACAGAGGGGCAGTTGCCTGACAGTGAAATCCAGACCGGGAAAAACTCTGCAATGTGCAATCCTCAATGGTAGAGATCAGGATATGTAGAAGGTAAGAAGCACAGCATCCGCATCAGTGGATCAAAAATAGATAGGGCAACTCCAGATGTAGTAAAATTGTGTTTATTATCAGATTAGCAATGAAGGTGTGGGAAAAACACCATGTTTCATCCAACAGGACTTGATAAAGAGAGATGGAGAGAGAGGGTTAATCGGTATACTTGCAGGTCCTGGGATTGGAGAGAGTAGAATTGTAGAAGTCCGTTAGCCGTGGTCTGGTATTATAGATGGTAGGATAGTCCAGGTCCGTTAGCTGTGATCAGGGGTTGGAGAAGTCGCCGTAGTCGAGGGTAAGCCGAGGTCAATATCCAGAGGTGTTCACTTACACAAGAGGTTAATCTGAAAGACAAGACTGGAACAATGCTAGACACAACTGTAGGAGGCAGCGAGGCTACACTGAATTATGCTGAGCACTGATTGAGAGCAGGAACAGGGTATAAATAGGCTGACAGAACCAATGGGACAGGGGAAGATGGGATAGGCTGCAGGAGACAAGAGTCAAATTTGATGCTTGACACGCAGCTGGGGATCGATTCATATCATCACGTGAGCGCCCCACGTGAGTGAGCACCGCAGCGCGTCCCGGGGGCAGAGCCGAGCTCCGTGGCAGGGGCTGAAGAGCTGTGGGTGTGCGCGCGCTCTCTAATCAGAGCAGAGAGTGGAGCAGAGTCAGCAGTAGCACTATGTAAGGAGGGAACACATTGCAAAGGACGTGTTCCCCGATTCCTTAAACTTTGCAAACCTAAGCCATGCTGCCATGTTCTTTTTAGAGAGAAGAGGCTTTCTTCTGTCAACCCCTCCAAACAAACCATACTTGTTCAGTCTTTTTCTAATTGTACTGTCATGAACTGTAACATTTAACATGCTAACTGAGGCCTGTAGAGTCTGAGATGTAACTCTTGTTTTATTTGCAATTTCATTGAGCATAGCACGGTCTGACCTTGAGTTGAATTTGCTGGGACATCCACTCCTGGGAAGATTGGCAACTGTCTTGAATGTTTTCCACTTTTTAATAATCTTTCTCACTGTAGAATGATGGACTTTAAATGGTTTTGAAATGGCCTTATAACCGTTCCCAGATTGATGGGCAGCAACAATTGCTTCTCTAAGATCATTGCTGATGTCTTTCCTCCTTGGCATTGTGTTAACACACCTGAATGCTCCAGACCAGCAAACTGCTAAAACTTCGGCTTTTATAGCGTTGGTCACACTTGCTGATGATCAATTAATCAAGGGCATTTGATTAGCAGCACCTGTCTGCTTCTTAGCATCTTAATTCCTATGGAAACAGTAAGGGTGTACTTAGTTTTTCACACATAACTTCTCCATTTTGGCTTTATTTTTGTTAAATAAATCATGACACAGTGTAATATGTCATGTGTTGTTGTTCATCTGAGGTTGTATTTACCTAATTTTAAGACCTGCTAAGGAACAGATGATTGTTATTATGTCCTGATATGTAAAACCATAGAATTCAAAGAGGGTGTACTTTCTTTTTCACACAACTGTATATTCAATGTGCATTGAATCAACATAAGCAGTGGTGTTTTTATACAATGTGATAGACCTCGCTCGACAGGCTAAGCACTGTACGCCCACTTTTAACACCTGCAGCTCGTGTCCATGCATAAAATGTGACCCAAATTCATAGCCTCCCACGCGCTGATCTCTATCTGAACGAGCTCTTGTCCAGATACTATATTGTGCATTCTTCCATCTGCTTCCATGGATCTTTCTCGATTCTACGGACGCAGTAACCTGCTTTCTTCTGCTGTGCCGACCATGAGAAAGCGAAAGGCTGATGCTGTTTCCAAGCCAAAGGTTAATAAAGAAAATGTCCCAAAGACTCCAAGGCAAAGAAGCTTGGTCCTTATTATGTGAAGAAGAAGAAAATGGGCAAACTAAACTTCATTCAACCTGTTTGGCTGGGCACCAGAAGTGCCCCCGCACCCACTGAAGCGGAATAGAATTTCCCGAACTTTTCACTGCCATTGGCAACCGCCATCGCTTCCAAAACATTCGCCCCATTGTCCACCAATGCTCGTGCGGAAACCCCCAGCTCACCTGCTCCAGCACCCATCCCGCCGTTGCTCATCCGGAAACCCCCAGCTTACCTGCTCCAGCACCCATCCACGCCGATGCTTGTCTGGAAACCCCCAGCTTACCTGCTCCAGCATCCAGCCACGCAGATGTTCGTCCGGGTGACGCCAGCACTCCTTGCACCAGATCCAGTTCGGTCGCCCGCATGTTGGATGTTTTCAGTGATGTCGCTTTCAATGATAACTCAACAGAGCAATACAGGGACTGAGGCCAAGATGGATCGTCTTTTGGAGTGCATGGAGAATATGGATAGGTGCATGGGTGTTCGTCTGGATAAGATTGAGAGGAACATCACAGGGATCTATTCTTTGCTTGGAGTCCCTGTCCCTGTATGTCCAACACAGGAGCAACAGGGTGGCCTGGAGTGCCTTATTCTCCCATGAAGTAACCGCATACCTCTCCCCCTCGTGCACCCTCTCGATCGCTGGATTTGACCTTCACAGTGCCAACCACACCACAGGACCCCCCACGCTCACATACTCTGAAGAATACACGTATATGCTTCTGGTGGAGGAGATGACAACCCCGGTAAGGCCACGACAGGAGGTAAGCATCCTCCCAGACCATCTACCCCCACCTGCTGTTAGAAGCACACCCGCTCCAGCATCCAGGATTGGACCTTAAACGCTCCCAGACATCTTGTTGAGAGAACTGTCCCAGAGCGTCCGGGATAAATACAAGATCAGATGTGGTGGTCTACCTCAGAAATATGCCCAGTTCATCTTTAAACACCACCTCAGTTTTGAGATATACAGCGAGTGGACCCAAAATGTCAATTATGAAGGCAATAAATACAAGAAGGCTCTACCAGCAAATTTAAAGAACACAATTATGGAAGAAGTGCAGCGCTATTTTAATGTTACCACTCTTCTTATGAGAACCGTGAGAGACAGCATCAATGGCCTTTTGAGACATACAAGGGCTCTTCCATGGAGGTCCATCGACTTGTTTAACGACTGCTGCTAGTTATAAATTTATTTTACAAATATAGATGCGCCGCCAATGTTTTTAATCTACATAAAGACAGTTGATTGTTTTAAATTGCTTCATTCTTTAATGCTTTTTGTATAATAGTTTTTTTCTATTTCTTTTTTGCATGTGCATGTCTGGAGCTGGGCGAAGACAATGTGCTGGAAGTACCCCCCCCCCCCCCCCTTGATGCAGGAAATGCCCCAGCAATACTGCCAGGTAAGGCACAGTGTCCAATCCATGCATGCCAATTCCCTTCCCCCCAAACCCCCAAAAACCTAATGTAAACCTCTAGTCCTAATGTAAAGTGCTGTACCCCATGTCATGCATGCTTTAGTCTACTCCATGTGCATGCCTGGAGCTGGGCGAAGACAACGTGCAGGAAGTACCCCCCCCCCTGGTGCAGGGAACACCCCCAGTAATACTGGCCATTAAGACACACTGCTCCAATCCCCCCAACCCCCCCCCCCAAAAAAACTAATGTAAACCTCTAGCAAACCCTAATGCTTATTGTTACAGTAGAATGCATCATTTGTTTGGATACAATTTGAATATAGCTCATTTTATTGTTGTAGCAATACTAACTTGAAAGTCTGATACTTAGTATACCATTGCAGCAATAATACACACTGGTTGAATAAGTCCTGTATTAGTAGCCAACTACAATAAATCAGTGACTCTTGGCGTACAGTAAATCATGCTGTAAACTTGATAATATAGAATATTGTCTCTTTTTTTCCAGACCCAGATATCCAAGAAGCAGCAGCCATTATGAAGAAGAAAAATACAAGATTGTAATTTTTAAAGAAGAGGCGACGTTGTATTTTTGTATTATTCCTTTTTCCTTTATTATCCTGTTGTGACGATAGCTTATGACAGGTTGTAATTTACACCAAATAACTGGGTTTGAACTGAACGAGGCTTAGATATAATAAAGTATATTTATTCCCTTGGATAGGTGAATACACGATATAGTACAGTAACAAGACAAGAAGTACACTCATTTTGGGGTAGGGGAATGAGAAGTATCAAGTAGCATTTCTCTCGCAATCAGGTACAATCAAGATGATATCAGAAGACAAAGGATAAAGGGTGGACAACAGTTTATAAACCTTTTGTAACCCTATCCTTAACATTAAGTACAGGTGATTGGTTTTCAATTACCTGTTGCCACTCACTAACATGGGAACACATTTGGATACACGCCCCCAGCTAGTTGGCACATGCTCAGTTGGACTCTGGGGGTCTCATTTCTGTAGCCCCACATTTGCATCAGGAATGCCAGCCAGTCTACTAAACGGAATTCCTGGCAGGATACGCTTTGTTGTAAGGTGTTAAATGGGACACTTACAGCCTGCTCTGGTTTGAGCCGTCTCCGCCCTCAGGTAAACAGTGAGGGTGACAAAATCCTTTGAACAATACTTAAGTCCTAGACATTGGGTCGCCTCTCTGGCCATATGCTACCCTGGTATGCAAAGGGATTTCCTCTGGGTTTTATCGCTGCTTTGGGACACAGTATTAAAGATAAAACACAAACATCTTAAAATATCCGGTTCCGTTGGGTCCAGCGGGTCCAAACTTCACAGTTCTCAATTCCGGAACTGGGACACCCTATGGTCCAATTTGCGACTTGTTACGACCTTCGGAACCGGAGTTACACAAATACAACTTAAACCGTTTCCTATTTTAATACAATAAACTCCGCTGTAAATTAAATCACGGTTTTTCACTAAATCCCTATTGAAAACAACGGGCTCCGCCGCCACAGACTTTCAATGGCAAACCGCCGCCGTTGGCGGCTATGGGAATCCGCCGCCATAGACTTTCAACGGGGCTACACCGCCATTGAAGTCAACGGGGGTTTTCCGCCATAGCCGGTCAATGGAGATTGGCCGCCATTGGAGTCTATGGGAAAAGTCCCGAACTTTCAAGGGGTCCATACTCCGTCAGGTTGGTCCAAGAGGGTCAAGGATGGTTCTGCAGCGATGCCGGAGCAGTGACTACAGGTACCCCAAACCCTGGCCCTCTGGACCCTCCGGAACCGGAGATATGGATTCCTAAATTTCAGCTTTTTACACTGGGTCGTTTTCTTGAGCTGTTTCTGCCGCCGCCATTGGAACCTATGGCGCGACCCGCTCTTTTCGGTTCGACCCTTATCGGGGGTCCAGGATTCGGGGACCCGGTTGTGGTCGAGTGGGGGGAGGCCTAGGAACTAGGGGCAAAAATAATTTTATTTCTAGGTGCTCTAGAACTGTTGTGAACTTGTCGTTGAACTTGACTGTTAAGTGATCAAAGCTCTCTTATTGAAAAAGTATCCGCTTTGCGGTTTTGCGGTTTGGATGGCAGCCAACTCGTTCCTGGAAAGCTCCTTCGATGAATCTCCATTGAAGTCAATGGGCCCATTGACTTACAATGGGAAACCGCCGCTCCTCCTCTCGGACGCCATCTGCTGGTCTTCCCAGGAAACAGGACCCAAACAGCAAGATTCGCCATTGAAACGCATTGAGCTCCAATGGCGGCCTATGGGACCCTGCAAAATGGTGCCTGAAAAGGAGGGAAAATTACACAAAGGGCTATAATCACTAAAGAACTATTAACCCTTGTACTCCCGGATGGATCCTAGTGTGTGTGATGCAGACACTGATTAAACCAGATATTACAATAAAGCATGGGAACAGGGGAATACACATTTTCATGTCATAACAAGGGTGAAATCACATTTCTGGACCTTAGCCCAGTTAACCCCTTGTCTCCCTGGTGAGGTCAGGGGATGGCCAAATGGGGTGCAACCCCTTTAATACCGGGCCACCCCATTTCTCCCTCTACACCTGTACAAATAAAAAATGTCATTCTTTAAGTATACTTTTTGGTGTGGCCATGTTTTTACTGTCTATACACTTACAGTAGTACTATACCTAAAGTTCTTTGGGCATTTCAATATATAAAAATGTGTCATTGATGAACTGTACAGAATACAGTACTGTACAGTACATAGTTCTGTATCTACAAAATAATATGTACATCTAGAAAATAAAACTGGCTTTTACTATATAGATACACTAACAGCAGTACTGTACTACTGTCTAGCAGATACAGTATTTACAGTAGCGTCTCCATTAGGAAATGCACTGTGCTGTATCTTAGTGTACAGTAATTAAATTGCTTTTAGTGCTTAAATAAACTTACAATACAGTATCTATACTATACTAAAAAATCTAGAAATAAACGTTGTTTTTACTAGTTACAGTATATACAGTACGCTACCAGCAGAACTGTACTAGTCATGACACGCATATGCGTTTCAGCAAGTTTCAATTAGACAGACGCATGTGCAGAAATGTTATGACACGCATATGCGTTTCAATCAGGTTCCAATTAGACATGCACGCATGTGCAGAAATGTGCTGACACGCATATGCGTTTCAATCAAATTCCAATTAGGCATACACGCATGCGCAGAAATGTGCTGACACGCATATGCGTTTCAACAAGTTCCAATTAGACATACACGCGGAATAATTTACATTTTACATTCGGAAGAAGAAGTGAAAGTGACGTTGGATTTTAGCATTATTCCTTTTCCTTTATTATCCTGTACAAATCCAACATTTAATTAGTTAAAAATACTTTTTGTTCTGTGTGCTCATATTTGTATACTTCTTCAGTTAGAGGATTTGTGTATGGCTAAGGAACATCAGAATGGACTTCTTTCCCATGTACAGTATACAGTACAGTAGAGGCAACGTTTATTCTAACATTTGCCGTAAACTAGCCGGGTTACATTCTGGGTATGTGCTGGGTATGTGCTGGGTATGTTCTGGGCTAGTTTGTGGCACGTTTAAGGCATTTCTGCACTGACTAACGACCTATAGGATTAACACAGCAGGGATCCCTGGCAGTCCCATTCAGTTTGAATGGGACTGCCAGGGACCCCCGCTGTTAATCTGATAGGCCATTAATCAATGCAGAAATGCTGGGGCTAGTTTCAGGAAAGTTTAAGGCATGTACCCAGCATGTACCTGGGTGTTTCCTGGTTTTTTTGGGGAATTGCCACTGGTTTTTGTTTGAATAAGAGTTGCCTCTACTGTATGAACTCGTAAAGTTAATCTTCAAATTACAATTACACACACTTGAAGTACTGTATTGTACTGTACGGCAATAAAAGACAGGTTGAATTGCAATTAGATTTTTAAGACTACAACTCGCGATCGCCCACTTGAGTTCCTCAATGGTATTGCAGACAACGCTAAACTGCAATTTTCTGCACTTTATAAAAACACTAGTCTTAAAGTGGTAAAGTTTGAGGAAATCACGCAGCACGACCTGGGTATGCCCAGGTATACAACCCATGAATTGTTCGAATAACGGCTGCTGCATCTGTATATATGTGTGTATGTGTACATGAAAATTATTCCATATAAATATAACAGTATTCATTACAATTATTATAAAAATATATCAATACATTGTACATCATAATATGGATGTCACTGAAACATGTAATCAACTATTAAATTGATGCTGTTTTTCATACTGAGGACAAAATAGGTTGTTTAAAAGAAAAGTAGGATTTTATCCAGATTTATCTGAAAGAGAACAAACACAATAAAGCCAATATTTCAGTCTGAGGCAGCAGAGGCAGAAGTTACATGTTTATCTGAAAGACATAAAAAAAAATACAGTGCTAAAGAGAATGAAAAGACACTGAGCTATAAAAGAAATCAATATCAATACAACAGAGAAAATCACAATCAATAACATTCCACCTGGCCCAGGAAGCATTGAATCATCAACATCTGGTAGTGATAAGCCTTGTCTCAGATCTTTCAAGTTTAGTGTCTATTGAAATAAATTGCCACAGACAAGGGATTCTGTTATATTCTATTCCAAAATACTGGATGCAGAAAATCAAGAACATCGAGAGTCACCAGAATGTGAATATAAATCTTACAGGGCATGATTCCTATATGGTTAGGATGTTCTTTGAACACCACAAGAACCTGGCATATTGAAAGCCCTTGTCATGTTTCCTGGACATACATCATGGCATTTTTGCTTAATAAACGGGCCACAGATCACTGAGAGCTGCAGCAGTGATCTCAATGGAAGAAGACTTCCCGTACTGTTCATGGATGCCAGTGGAGGAGCTGGGTCTGTAAGACTTAAATAATCCTACCTTCCATAGGTTAACCATTGTCCACTATACCATGCACGCTCTTCAGGGATATTATTAACCTTCAGCCTGCTGCAGTATATTAAGCAGCGTGTGCTGGGAAAACGCAGGGACATGTTTCCATGGTCAAGGAAGTATGAGCTACTGCAAGTGGAGAAAGATATGCATCAAGAATTAACAAAGGAGTAATGTGAAGAGTTCACACTGTCTCTGACCATGGTAAGCAATTAAATTACTGGTGCTTAGGTTCAGATCTTGAGGGCTAGTAAAGGGTTTCAATTTTCTTTATATTTAACACATATTTAACAAGTTAGCCTATCTATATCACCAAGACAACTTGTGTACGTATGTAATGCCCTGACCTGGGCTGTTAGAAGCCCTCAAGTAATGAACAAGAGCATCCCTGATTTACATGGTTGATTGCACATTTAGCCTCCACCCATATGTTATTTATTGGCATACCAATAAATTCAATCAAGTGCTCCAAAATGTTTCTTCCATGTGTAAAACACGTCGAAGGATGGAGTCATTGCAACACAAAGTAACAATTTAAATGCAGTTCATTCTGTAATTTGTTTTAGGGTTTGAGACAAAAGTATAAATGTCAAAGACTTAAATAGGAAACAAATTAAATAGAAGCTGAAGTCAATATATATTGATGCATTAACAACAGATTGCTATATGCGAGAAGGACAAAAAGAGAAATTCAGAGAAGTAGATCTTTCATTTAAAAAGTAGCAAGTCACCAAATACAAAAATAAAGCAGTAATTGACCTTCATTTAATCATATGGTGTCAGCTGAATATTAACCAGTGTGTCTGAAATTGCTTAACATTCTGTATGGCAAATTTTGGGGAAGATCCACAGAGCACCATTAAAATCGGGCAAATAACATGATGTTACCTAAATAGTTAACTGATGTCATTTCTCCTGAGTTTAATGGGTATCCACAAAATGAATGATATACAAAAATAGCATCCGTCACCAAAAGTTGTATTGTAGCAATATACAGTATATGTATTATTGGTACGGTGATAGCACAGAGACACGAGAAACCATGCACATGGGCAGTGGGGAGAATAGAACGTGTGTTCCAATTAATGCGCATGCGTCCCAGTCGCATAATGCATGTGCGTTACCTAACCATAATTCCTGTGTACACGTTGAAATTACAATAAATACACAATGCCTAGACTAGGGAAGCTTTTCAGCAATTTTAGCCTGTCCCTACACGTGTCAATATGGTGCATACACCTGCTGAAAACAGAAGGGCTGAGTCGTCCGCCGATGGTAGTGGGGACACAGGAACAGGCTTCTAGTGTTCATACCCCACATATATCTTTAGCAGTGCAGCGCCTCCATCTGCCGTAGGCTCCAGGAACTGAAGGTGATCTCCCACGGTAGGACTTATTACCTCTCCCCCAGTAAGGTCACGCACCAGGCAGGAGGTATATTGCAAAACAGGAACGGGTTTATTACTACTCTCTGCAGTAACAGTTACACAACAGTCTTCTGCCGGATACAGTCTGTCAGGACAGCTATCACTGAAGATGGTCCCTGGACCATCACTAGAGGCCAAGGGCACCCACAGCTGTCCTAGCTCTTTCCCACCTCCCTATCGGAGACAGAGGTATGGTCCACACTCACTCTCCCCCGAAGGGAAGAGCACATGGGAAGGCCCCAATCTCAGGCTCCCAGTTGTGTGACCTGCCTTCCTCAGAGGAGAAGGAACAACCACTAACTTTAGGGTGGTCCTGCCCTTAAGAACAGCCAGAAGAGGCACCAGGTCTTTCCCAGGATTGGTCAATCTCAAACCTGCTGTACCCACCTCCTCTGACACTCAGGGGCAGCACCAGGGAAGAGGGAAACCCCCATGATGACTACTGGCAGGCCTACTGTACCAGGGCTTACTGGCAGGAGAAGGTCAGAATAGTAGTCAGGGATGACCCTGCTATGCTTACATGTAACATTTTACACAACCTTGTAGATCAGACATAAGATGAATGTATTATTTGCATTAAGTGCTTCAGACATTAAAGTAACATTACTAATAGTAGCCCCTTCCCCAAAGAGCTTACAATCTAATTAGTATGTTGGAAGAATGTACAGAGACAGTTAAAAGGTGTTCTGGTAAGGGCATCTGCAAGGGGCTAAGGTCGATGTAGAAGTGTATAGTATCAGGCACAGAGCTACCCATAGGCTTCATTAAGGAGGTAGGTTTTAAGATAGGTCTTAAAGGTACTGTAGCTAGAGAGGGTGCTAGTCAGATATTGAGGGGAAGGTCATTCCAGCGGTGTGGGGCAGTGAGTGAGAAAGTGTAACGCTGTGCTGCCCGCAGTACTGAGGTGGAAGGGAGTATACCACACACCCACAGCAGTGAGGGCGTGCCCGGAGTGTGGTAGGGTGCGTTGCCGGGTCTGGTGAGAGAAGGGTGGTTAGGTACTTGCCGAGTCCGGGGCGCCAGAGGTCCAAGAAGTGAGTCTTTAAGCCTTGGGTTGAGGGAAGGAGAGGACAGCAAAGTCGTAATCTGTAGCCAAGTCCAGGGGTCAGAGAGGTTCACGTAGTAAGGAGGGAGCCGGGGTCCAAAGCCAGAGAGGGTACGCAGACGAGCCGAATCAGTAACACGAACTGGAAAAAGAGAAGAGAGCCAGGCACAGAACTCCAAACACCACAAGGCTTACAGAAAGGTTTAAGGTGGGAGAGGCTTTAGATACAAAAGGGGTAGAGAGAAGACATCCTTGCGCAGACTGCAAGAGTCGGGATGGTGTATAGTAAGAAATTAGTGCTGAGATGTAATAGAGGGGCAGAAGCCTTAAGAAGCCTTAAAGCCTTAAAAGTGGGGAGGATAATTGATTGTGTGATACAGGATTTGATAGGAAACCAGGAGAGGAATGTCAGCAAGGGAGACACTGAGATAGATTTAGGAAAGAGTAAAGTGATTCTGGCTGCAGCGTTTAAGGCGTGGGACATAGTCCAACAGACCCTGCTGATCCGCGCTGAGCAGATGCACTTACCCCCTGCATCTGCAATCAGCGCGGCTTTAGGAGCCGCTTCCGCACGCTTCCGCATGCGTGCGGAGGCTCCGAAAATTTCGTCAGACAGGCAAATGTAACTTTTCGCACTGAGGGGAGCGGAGGAGCGGTCACGTGACTGCAAACATCCAATGGGAGCGAGGAACTAGCCCCGCCTCCCGCCCCGCTTCCGCCACGCCTCCGTCACGCTTTCGCCCCGCCTCCAAAGCGCTCGCACTGCCTCTCCTGCCAGGACACAAAAAAGCACCAGATTGAGCAGGCAAGGCAGAGCAGGAGCACGGCTCAGCGCGGCCCGAGGCACCATGCCCGAGGCCTAAGATAGATTGTAGGGGAGACAAGTGAGAGGCAAGAAGGATGGACAGCAGAAGGTTACAATAGTCAAGACGGGAGAGAATGAGGGCCTGTATTAGAGTTTTAGCAGTTGAGCAACAGAGGAAAGGGCGTATCTTTGTAATATTGTGGAAGAAAAAAATGATAGGTTTTAGCTACATTTTGAATGTGAGAGGAGACTGTGAGGGAGGAGTCAAATGTGACCCCTTGGCAATGTGCTTGTGATACTGAGTGTATGATAGTTCTTCCAACAGTAATGTAGAAGGAGATAGTAGGGCCAGGTTTGGGAGGAAATTTGAGGAGCTCTCTTTTTAGCGGAAGGCCATCCAGGATGATACAGCAGAGAGACATTCAGAATTTTTTGACTGTACAGCAGGTGTGAAGTCAGGGGTTGAAAAGTAGATTTGTGTGGCATCAGCATAGAGGTGATATTTGAATCCAAAAACAAAAAAAACACAGAAATACCATGAACCGGCCCTGGTCACGAGAGGGTTACTAAACCTTGACAAACTTACGCTTCCTCCCTCTCCTCCTTCGGTTGCTGCCTACGAAACTTACTGTAATTGCTGAGTTTGGGGGCCTGACTGGTATGGCCATGTGCCCACCTGGGTTTTACCCTCCTCTCCCGTGGCCTGACCACCAGAAAAATGCCTGCAGGAATATTTGGGACCTGGCTGGTGGTGCCAAACTTTAATTGCCACTACCAGACTCTCGCCCCCCTCCTGCTTTCTGATCCTCACATTGCCCCGAGTGGGTAGTGGTGCGAGGTACTGTGGGTGACTGGTGCCTTCTCCTGTGCGTGGCCCCACCATGCATATTAGCAATTCCTTACTTCAAATACGCACTCACTCTCGAGGGTACCCTCACTGGGAGGGACTCCTTGAGGAAAATGACTCTATGTACACTATGACATACTGTAAACAAAAAAACAAGAAACACAGCGCACAACGCTCATAGTGCATTAAATGATATCTTTAGTAACCAAAATAAGAAGGTAAGTATTGTGCGTACATAAAACAAAATTTAAACAAGCATTTCAGGGTTATTGTTATCCAAACACCAACGGACGCCTGTGATGGTCTCGTGGCTCTCTCCTTCTCACTCCAATAACCTCGGTGTAGGGCCTGGAAAGTCTCCACTCCAAACGTTGGTGTTTTGGCCTCTCTGATGATCTTGTGTTTACCTGTTAAACCCTGGAATATACAGGCGAGTCCTCTCTGATTCTTGCCTCCAATCAGAATCAGAGAGGACTCGCCTGTATATACCAGGGTTTAACAGGTAAACACAAGATCATCAGAGAGGCCAAAACACCAACGTTTGGAGTGGAGACTTTCCAGGCCCTACACCGAGGTTATTGGAGTGAGAAGGAGAGAGCCACGAGACCATCACAGGCGTCCGTTGGTGTTTGGGTAACAATAACCCTGAAATGCTTGTTTAAATTTTGTTTTATGTACGCACAATACTTACCCTCTTATTTTGGTTACTAAAGATATCATTTAATGCACTATGAGCGTTGTGCGCTGTGTTTCTTGTTTTTTTGTGTGCATTTAGGGGGGACCAGAGCCATCCCTGGTGTCACAGCTGCAGACGCTTCATATATTTCATACTATACACAAGGTCACCTATTTAATTGTATCACAATTATCACGTTATTTATACATTGTTGTTGCGCACTTTTCTTTTGTTCACCTTTTTCACTATGACATACTGTACCTGAACACTAAATTACACTATTATACACGATACCCATGACTAATATAGGAATGGGTCCTCCTAGCACTAGAAACCGATCTCTTGTTCACAATCAGATCAACAAAAACAAATTCTTGGAATGTTGGAGGCATTAACATACCAATTAAAAGGTACAAAATAATTACACATTTCAAAGCCATGTAGCTATGATACAGGAAACACATTGAAAACCACACACAGATTGGCAGCCGCTTACACAGTAAAAAAGAGAGGGGTAGCAATCTTATTCCATAAAAAACTTGAATTATATAGATGAATGAAAACTTGGGTGTATTGGTAGGCCCGGAGGCCAGGATTCTTATGGTCTAATGCACTATTGAAGGAAATACATTTACTCTGGTGAATCTATATGTTCTTTGTTTTCTCAACCATTACTTTTTTTGTCTCCACATACCAGTGGGTATTCCAGTGGGCAGACTCCAGGATCATACTAGGAGCCGATTTCAACTGCAAAAACAACCCATCTCTTGAAAGAAGTGGTTCCTAACATACTCATATCAGAGGTAATGCTCAATCCATCCCACTCTGAAAGAGGATCTTGACCTTTTGGGTCTCTGGCAAACTCTACAGAAACTAGACATAGATGACACTTTTATTTTAGAGTTCGTTCCATTTTTACATGGATTGATTATATCCTCACATCTCCATCCCTATTACAAATAATCAATCAAAGCAAAAGGGAAAATATACTAATTGCAGTTCATGCCCCTAATTTGGATTGAATTAGCAATTAAACCCTCTTCCCTGAAATCTCAGAAACTGAAGAATGCATCATACCGTTACAATTTAAGTGAATTTAAAACAGGTTATAAAAAAATACATGATCAAACTACTGTACATAAAGGACAATGCTAAACACAGAGAGATAATCCACCACTACTGTGAAATGCTTCCAAAGCAGTTCTGAGAGGACAAATAACATTTTATCTAACAGGTTATCAAAAACAATCAATGATAAAATGAAATCCTTAAACAAACAATTTACAGAAGTACTGTGTAAGAAACTCACACAACAACAAACAACCAGGAAACAAAGGATAAATATTTAAAAATTAAACATTCTTATGAAACCCTATTAGAAGAAATACCTCAATTAAAAACAGATTACCAAAATAATAGATTCTTTTGAGAAGTAAATAAAAAAGGTCATTTGCTGGGCAATTTAGTAAAAAACAGTATGGAAACCACAAACAATCCCCATCATACAATAACATAGAGGATCTAGACCCGAGGTGGGCAACCCTGTCGCCAATCACCACACGTGGCGAACTGGCCATGAGAGTATGGAGAATTTGAGTTTGCCAGCCCCTACAGTAAAATAATTTTTTTCTTGACTGCGTGTTCTGGTTTCCGCTTTCTGAATGAGTCAATGAAGTGACGCAGCAGAAGGTGACAGTGCTGAGGGAAGCAGCCTATTTTGATCTGGTTTAATACTGATTGGCCGGCGAAGCCGGCCAATTCAGTTAAACAGCAATTGTACTTGTTGCCAAGTAGAACAAAGAAAAACCAGTCAAACAAATATATAAGGGAATCAACAAGTGCACTGTAAAAAGTGCACTTAAAAAAGAAGGGTCTGAGGGAAGCAGCCTATTTTGATCTGGTTTAATACTGATTGGCCGGAGAAGCCGGCCAATTCAGTTAAACAGCAATTCTACTTGGTGCCAAGTAGAACAAAGAAAAACCAGTCAAACAAATATATAAGGGAACCAACAAGTGCACTGTAAAAAGTGCACTTAAAACAGAAGGGTTAACTCAAAAGAACCCATGATGGGGGATACCGAGCAGAGCACCCCGCCTAACGCCCACTGGGAGGCAAACTCCGAAACCGTCCCAGCGGACTCGGCGTAAGTGAACTCTGCCCGAATACGGGAGTGCACCAGCGCCCGGAACACTGCCACGATGTTCGTTGGGACCCCCTTCTCCAAACGCTGCTTCCTGGTTCTACAAATGGCTACCTTAGCCAATGCCAGGAGCAGGTTGACTAGGAGATCCCTAGGCTTATTGTCTCGGGACACTGGGCACCCAAAAATAAAAAGATGAGGGGAAAAACCCAGCCAGAACTGCAGAAGAAGGCTCCTCAAGGTGGATAAGAGGGGCTGCAGTCTAGCGCAGCTCAGATAAATGTGGAATACGGACTCCCACTCGCCACAGAAGGGACAGGCGGCGGGGGAGTCCGTGAAGTGTGCCAAGTACTCTCCTGTGCTTAGTGCACTGTGGAGGACCCTCCAACTCAAATCCCCGGCGGGACGGGGAACCAAGGATGAATAGAGTTCCCTCCACCGGGGTCTCTCGCCCTCATTCGCAGGGAATACCCGCCTCCAGATGGTATCTGGGCGGGTGACAAGGGCGAGGTAGTGCACTATATGGAGCACCAGAGAATACAGGTCTTTCCTCGGCATGCCACGGAAACATACCGGGGACATATCCCCCAACCTGCTGAGGTTGGGGGAAAGAGGAGCCCGAGGGGGTTGCCGTGGTTTGGGTTCCACGCAAAGATCCGGAGAGCTAGGGTTGAAAGGTTGACAAGGCTCTCCGGTCTGCAATACCCCCTCGATGAAGGTGCGTGAGTCGGGGTGGATGGCATCTTTAATCTCCTGGATCAAACGACGAGGGACGCGGGCAGTAAGCAGACCCATACGGGGCGCGAGCACCTCTGCCCTTACCCAGTCCCGCCGCTCATAGTCCAGGAGATCCCAGACTCTGGTCACTTGCGCCAGGATTAGCCGGCGGCAAATAGAGGGTGAACCCAACATCTGAGCCCCCACTGCCGGATTATACAGCAGGGGCTCGGCGAGGAAATCAACCCCCACCGCCTGTTACTTCCTGGTCGCAGAGACCAGTTTCCAGGCCTTCAGTAAGTCCCAGTAGTATGCCGGCAGCACCGAAAGGTTTCTACCTAAACCCTCGGGCCTGATGAAAAAAAGTTGCCGGTCATACCTCATATTGCGCAGCTGGCGAAAGAAAAAGGTCGCCAGCTGGCACCACTGCGGAGACGGATCTGCGAATAGGTATCTCTGCAGGTATTGGAGGCGGAAAGTGTGTAACTGGGAGCGGACACACACCACTCCCTGTCCACCCTCCTCCAAAGGGAGACACGCAACTCCCGCAGAGACCCAATGCTTCCCCATCCAGAGAAAATCCATCAATCTCCTCTGGATCTTGTTGATAAATTCGGGGGGCGGACCCATGGCTATCAGCCGGTGCCAAAGCTGACTGGCCACCAGCTGGTTGATCACCAGGGTTCTTCCCCTAAGGGAAATCATTCTCGACAGATACACCCATGACCCCAGACGAGCAATGACTCGTTCTTCAAGTTCACTGAAGTTTTCTGGGGCTGGGTCCTCCGCAGCAGACAGGTAGACTCCCAGATATTTGAGAGTATAGCTCCCCCACGAGATATTACGAAATGTGGGGGACAAAGAGTCCACCTGTAAGGGACCCACCAATATGCCGGAGCACTTGGACCAGTTGATCCGAGCAGAAGAAACCGCGGTGTAGACCTCTTGGCACGCTTGTGCCCGCTCTAGATCATCTAGGTCCTGGGCCACTAGGAGCACGTCATCGGCATAAGCCGACAGGACTACTCGCATGTCGGGCTCTCGCAGCACCAGCCCGGTGAGCCTCCTGCTCAGTAGGCAGAGGAAGGGCTCAATAGCCAGCGCGTACAGTTGCCCAGACAGGGGGCACCCTTGACGTACTCCCCGACCAAACACAAAAGGTGCCGTTAGTGACCAGTTGATCTTCACCAGACACTCTGCAGAGGCGTACAGCATCTGGAGAAAGCCCACAAATTGTGGGCCGAAGCCAAACGCCCACAGGGTCTGCATAAGGTAACGGTGATCCACTCTGTCAAATGCCTTCTCCTGATCTAGGGACAGGAAGGCGAGTGATAGACCAGTCCTCTGCGCGTAATGCATCAGGTCCCGGACCAGAAAAATGTTGTCATGAATGCTCCGGCCCGGGACAGTATAGGACTGGTCGGGGTGAATCACCTCTGCCAGCATGGACTTGAGCCTCAGCGAAAGCGCTTTGGCTACGATCTTATAGTCCGTGCTGAGCAGTGAGACCGGTCGCCAATTAGAGATCTGACGGAGATCCCCCTTCTTCGGCAGCAAAACAGTATTGCCCGCCGACACGAAAGTGGCATCTCACCGATCTCCAGGGCTTCGGCTAGGACCTCGGTGAAATCAGGTCCCAGCATCTCCCAGAAAAAACGGAAGAACTCCACAGTCAGCCCGTCTAGCCCCGGCGCTTTTCCGTGGGACATGAGACTGAGGGCTTCAGAGAGCTCGGCCAGAGTCAAAGGTAACTCAAGCCGCTCCCTTCCATCCCCACCGACCGTGGGAAGCCCCTCCCATAAGACCCTGCATTTATCTGGCTGGATGGACTCCGGAGAGAAAAGATCTACATAGAATCTCCGGGTTCTGTCCCGGATGCTCTCCGGGTCAGTCAGAGGGGTACTGTCTTCTGCCAACAGGCATGTGATATGTCTACGGTTTCCCCTCTTTTTCTCCAGCGCGTAGAAGAGGCGCGACCCGCGATCCATCTCTCGAAGGAAGTTGATGGGGGATCGCACATATGCCCCCCGAGCTCTCCGATCTTCCAAGTCCCGGAGAGTGCACTTCCTCTCCACGTACATACTCTGCAGGTATTGGTCTCCTGCCACAGACAGCCACTTCTCAAGATCGAGCACCTCCTCCCTGAGGGCCTCGATCTCAGCATCGCGCCGCCCGCTGGCACCTTTTGTGTACTCCTGACACACGAGGCGCAGATGAACCTTGCCCACGTCCCACCACTGCTCTAACGTGGCAAAGTCTGACCTGCAACCTCTCCAGCCAATCCAAAAGTCTCGGACTGTCGTCGCAAACCCTTGTCCTCCAACAACGTATTGTTGAAGTGCCAATAAGCGCCCGAGGGTGCTGCAGGTAGCAGCGTCACCGTCACAGACACACAATTGTGGTCCGAAAACGGCGCCAGCCTAATGGCACTGGACTGGGCTCGTGACAGGCTGTGGCTGGAAATATACAGCCTGTCGATCCGGGACCAGGACATCCGTTCACCCCTAAACACCCTAACAAGGAGTAGCGGGTGATGACTTCCCGCAAGGCCGACGCAGAACACGGGTGTGGCTCCGGACCATTCCGGTCTTTCCGAGCCTCGAGGGTACAGTTAAAATCACCCCCGAGCACCACGTATTCGTCCGCGTCGACTGTATCCATGTATTCAGAATTCTGACGAAGAACTGCCTTCTCAGGGGTCCGGTGGCAGGAGCATACACGTTCAGGAAATTAAACGTGTAGTCCTCGTGTCGGACCCTGATATGCAACAGGCGACCTGGAACAACAGCTTTGGCAAGCAGCAGCTCAGGTTGAAAGGATTCGGAGAACAGGGTCACCACCCCACAAGATGTCGAAGTGAGGTGGCTGAAAAAGACCTTGCCTCGCCACTCCAGATGCCAGCTGGCTTTAGCCTCTGGAGTGGTATGGGTTTCCTGCAGGAAACTCACAGAATACTTTCCCTTTTGTAAAAAGGAGAGTACACTGCCGACACGTTTTATTCGAGTGGGGCTAGTTCCGCAAGCCGGGGGATGCCCCGGCTTGCTAGCCCCACTCCCTCGGCGTGCCGCGCGTCACCGATGCGCGGTCACGCGTCATCGGGTGTCAGCGCCCCCTGCACGCGCGTCCAGGGCTCCCCGAGGGATTCCGGGGGACCCGGCAGCGGTAGGGAGAGCGCCCCGATCGGAGGGCGCTCTTCCGCTGCTTCGGCGCGCGCCCGTCACCCTCCGGCGCGCGCCAGGATACTGCTGCGGCCAAGAACGGGCAAATGCTCGAATAAACTTGGCCGCAGCAGTACCTGGAACCTGCGAAACCCGTCCTTACATCCATTTACGTTTAGCGTACCGATGCTCAAAGCCATTGGTAATCAAGAGTCTTGCTTCCTGTAGGCGCTCAGGGTACTATACCCCGAGAAGCCTTTACGTGCTCTCGCAACACTTTGTTAAACTTTAGGACCCGAGCATGTTCGATAGTCCCGGAAAGTTTGGCCTTGTGGTTAGCCTTGATATATACTCTGAGAGAGTGGAGAATGACCGAAGCATCCTTCCACCTCTAAAGGGCCAACTGCCACCTCGTAGGTCAGTTTGGCTGTTCTACCAGAGGGTATCATCCAGGAAACTATCTAGCTCACGGGCAGGGATAATGGGGATCGAGGAGTCCACCGATTCCATGGTGCCAGAGGACTCCCCTCTGAGCCCCAACTCCCCAGGCTCCTCTTGGCTGGAGAATTCAAGACCCCCGTCCTTCTCTGCGGGGGCCTCTCTCAGCCCTAGATTGGATCCCCTCCTCGGTGTTTCCACGAGGGGGTCCACTGTGCTCTCCACCTCCATCCCCGAGTCAGGATGTTCAGGGGCAGCTGGTGGCGACATGGCAGAGGCAGTGGTCTCCCGAGAGTCCTCGGGGGCCACAGAAGCACACGTGCCACGGGTGTTCGCATCACCCGCGGGAGGGCACTCACCAACCGCGGGAGGGCCCTCACCATCCGTGGGAGGGCCTCCACCGTCCGCGGGAGGGCCCTCACCATCCGCGGGAGGGCCCCCACCATCCGCGGGAGGGCACCCACCATCCGCGGGAGGGCTCTCACCAACCATGGGGGGCACTCCTTAGCAAGGGCTTCATAGGGAGGTTCTTTCCCAGTGTTCACTCTCAACAAAGTGCCTGCCCAAAACTCTGCACCAAGAGGGTTCAGGTCAGACAACTCCCAGATGTAATCGGAAGTGCTCACCACAACACCCTCCAAACACTCATCCACGGGGGTCAGCCCTAACCCATCTCCTTCCTCTGGTGACGCAAACCGGGGCTTTTTATCCCTATGTGCGTCACCCGAAGGCGGTACAGCCGGAGGGGGATCTTGGCTGGCTCTGAAGATAGGTGCATTCGGCATGTCAAATTCACCGAAGCACAATTCTCCGGGGGATGCTCTCCAACCGAGAGGGGCGCTGGGAGGCTCCCCAACGTCCCCAGAGGTGTCGGGTACCTCCAGCTGCATTCCTTCCAGAAATTCGAGGGGGGGGGGGGCTGTACATTTGTGGAATCCGGCTTACACTGGTTAATCCCAACCAGTGGGCCGGACAGGACCACCTTGTGCAGAACTGATTTTTCTTTCCGCTTCCGAGACTTCAGAGGGTAAACGTAAACCTCCTCAATCACCCTCTTATTGGTTTTAGATTTGCTCTTCCTGGGGATTGATTTCCCAGGAGAGGGTGCCGCTGTCTCCATAGCAGGAGTTTCCTCCCGCTCCCCTTCACCCTGTACGGTGCTTACAATGGGGTTAGGGGGTTCTTGGGGGGGGGACAGCGACAGAGGGTGACTGTTGTGGGGTGACTTTGTTCTTCCCCCTCTTTTTTGGGAGGAGAGGTTCAGATGTCACTGTTTGAGTTGCGACAGTGACATCTTCTGTGATCCCAGGGGGGACCTGGGCCCTCGAGATCTTTTCCTTCTCCCTCTGTTCTTTGGGGAGAGGTTCAGATGTCACTGTTTGAGATGGGGCAGTGACATCTTCTGCGGTCCCAGAGGGGGCCTGGGCCTTCGAGGGCTTTTCCCTCTCTCTCTTTCTTTGGGGGAGAGGTGTAGACGTCACTGTCCGAGATGGGGCAGCGACATCTCCTGTGGTCCCAGCGAGGGCCTGGGCCCCCGAGGGCTCCGCTGCGGTGGGCGCAGCGGCACAGGGTGTTTCCTCCTGGGGGGAGACAGCGCTAACAGAG
>WSYH01007062.1:22500-34776 GCA_036426205.1 Ascaphus truei | reverse complement strand
GTTCTGAATGGATGGGTGTTTGTTCAGGGTCCAGGCTCTGGTAGATTCCTGGGTTTGCTGCACCTTGGAAGAGGGTTGTTCCCTTGGTGTCTTGTTATCAGCACACAGTATCCTGGGTGCTCAAGAGAGTCTCTCTTGGTCTGTTTCAGCAGGAATTTTAAATCTGTCTCAGATTAGCCAGGTGGAGTCTGGTTAATTGCCTGGCTGCAATTAACCAGCTACCTGCTGGATTTCGAGGCAGTTTATTAAACAGGGATAAGTCGCTGTTACAGTTGCCCAAATAGTTTTTGATCTGTGACTTTGAAATTGAGTAGAGGGATGGCACATTTAAGAAGTGAAAAATGCCTCATGATTAACTACGGTTCCTAAGGTACACGGAGTGTTAGGAAGGTGTTCAGTGCTTGTGAGTTCAGACTCAATATGTTGCATGTTTTTTTTTAGCTCTCTTTGCCATTCTTCTACATTAAAAAAGCACAACGGGTCTCCCCCGTATTCTCACAAGTTCACGAAGGCCCAGCAATCAGACACAGTACTGTTTTTATCTCTTTGTCTGACTAATAGTTATATGTTTCCTGTGGATGCCATCTGGTATACATTAACATGCATTCAGTAACAGAAAAAAGGACAATGCAATTCCTATTTAAGTAGCATGTGTAATCAACCCCAGACATTATGTTCAATTTCTGCAAACACAGATTCAACTCTTAATTGTTTTGACCAAATTACACTATATATATATATATATATATATATTATATATATATATATATATATATATATCTATAGTACAATTGAAAGATTCAACAGCGCCTGGGTGTGTACTAGCCCCACAGTAGACTCCTGACAACAGACACACCACAACAAATGTTAGCACAGATGACCCGTATAAAACAATTGTAAAAATGTATTATTATAAAATATATATAGGAACTCAGATGGTGCTCATAAATATTGATGGTGAGTGTGTGTAAAATATAAAAAAAAAAATGTAAAAATTGTATATGTATAATTGTAGTGTGTTAAAAAATATATTGAATAAAAAATGATGAATGATGGACTATTATTGCAAAAACACTGAAAAATATGATTATCAAAATATAATATGATTAGGTGAAATGTATTAACCAATAAATGAAAATGTTAAAAAAAAAAAACGTGTAAAAAATGAACTAAAAAAATATATATGTGTTTTCCACAAAAAAAGTTGATGATTTTGTATGGAGATTACAACGTCCGGGCTGCTGCTTCTTTGGGGTCAGCAACCTCCCAGCAAATTCTATTGGAGAAACAAGAGAAAAAGCGCCCGATCCATGTGTAAAATCTGGTAACAAAATTTTAATAAAAAATCACAAGACAAATGCACACTCACAATTTGTCAATGCAAATTAAGCATTGTATGGGAAACCTGTAGGGGACCTGATGAAATCCGTCAATCGGAAGAAACGCGTACACGTAGGGCACAGTATTCTGCGTACATCAATATAAAAGAACATTCGCATGTACGTGTATCAATACATGAATTTACCACACAGCTGGCATCAGGGTGGGTAATGAAAGGAGATCTCTCCGGTAAGTAGTCTTCCGCAGATTCCAGATGTCATCTGGGTCTCTCACGGTGACTGAAGCCTGTAACCAGTATCCAGATCGTCAGAGGATCGCGAATAGCAGGCACTTCGTTGTCATCTGAGTCACACTTGTGATGTTGGTGAAAAGAATCCTCAGTCCGATAAAACACACTATGTGTGTGATTGAGGAAAGTCTCTGTGACCCCTTGCCATTGCGTCAATAGCAGGGGAACACAGAGAGGTGTTCACGTCCCAGTCGAAATGACCGACGGCTGGTAGTGACAGTTCACCTCAGTGTCCGCACATCCGTGTGACGTCACATGGGAGGCGTATCTCCAGCAGTATACACCCGAGCGGTATAACTTGAGAATGGTGCACAGAAAAATAGCCTGATAACAATCCTGTAAACCACCCTACAAGGTAGTTAAGGGAGGCGTAAAAGGTACCAGTTTAAAACAAAGAAAGAATAATCCTACGAGTTTCATAGCTATGAGGTGCTACTTCTTCAGGGATAAATTCATTGCCATTACCCAGAAAAACTATATACACACACATCTTCCCACATTGGTCAGCTAATTAAGACCGGGAACCAATTAGATGTGTCGAAACAGTCACTGGGGCATGATAGTGAATTAAACATATAAGTACATAACAATTACAGCACATCTTTAATACAATATATTTATAATCTGCAAGAGAGAAAAAACAAAAGAAAAAAAGAAAGAGAATAATTAGATGAAGAACAACATCTATTAACAAATAACAATATAACAGAATATGTTACAAAATATGCTTGTTCAATGGAGCTAAATTGCTAAGAGAGCTATGAATTAGAACAAGAACATAAAGCCTAATGTGCCATACATATCATGAGGCTTAATAAAATGCCCAAACTTACTTACTTACACAAGACCTGCACAATTTCAGTCCTCGAGGGCCGTAAACAGGCCCGGTTTTCAGGATAAAAACTTGCCTGTTTGTGGCCCTCGAGGACTGGAGTTGTGCAGGCCTGACGGACTGTGCTGTAGACCATCCTACTTTAAATGTTTTGACTTTCTGTACTTTAATAAAGGAGATGTTGCATGTTTTAACTTGTATTAATAAAGAAATGTTTTTACTTACTGTACACAAGACCTGCACAATTCCAGTCCTCGAGGGCCGCAAACAGGCCCGGTTTTCAGGATAAAAATAGGCCTGTTTGCGGCCCTCGAGGACTGGAGTTGTTAAGGGCTGACTGACTGTACTGTCTGTACACCATCCTACTGTAAAAGTTTTGACTTTCTGTACATAAATGTTTTCACTAGCAGTAAACCATACACCTGTTAATGTTTTGAATTGCTGTACAAATAAATGTTTTTGTACTTACTCCACCAATAAAAGAAAATGTTGATTTGTTTTAAATTGTTCCATTGTCTCCTTTTATACTGTAACAAAATACAGTGTTTCTAGAACATACAGTACTGACCAGGCATACTGTACAGTACTGTACTGTATACTGTAGGTATGCTCAGTACTGTACATCACAAGAGTATTAAAACATGCTGTACGGGTATAGAATACACATGTACTGGAATACATGTAGTATAAATGCATACTTTTTATTTTTCAGGTTTATTATACGCTTTGGCCAAAGGGTTAAACTAAATGACCCTATTTCAAGAGAATATATAAGTATTTTACTGTGTATTTCTGTCATGTTGGATGTAGCATTGGGCTTCTCTATCGTCTGTTCTATACATATGCCACGCTCAATAGCACTCCATTTTGACACATATACATATATATATTTTGTGGGGGCTCAGGGGTTTCCAAAAAGAGCTTGCTGGGGTTCTGTGTTTTGTTAACCCATTCTCAGCTGTTCCAGCTGGTGGAGGTTAGTGGCTCCTCCTTCCCAGGTTTTAAGCCCGCCCCTCCCCACTTCCCTAGTTTGCAAGTTCCTCATTCTGTTGGATATAGACACACTGTGGTCTTTCTCCCTCCTAATAGAGGTAAATGAGAATTTTAATCCTAATAGAGGTATATTAGTATTTTATCTGGTAGTGTTAGGACTTGCGAACAGGTGTCTGCCTTGACGTGGCTCGCAAGCTTACAACGCTTTGGCCAAAGGGTTAAACTAAATGACCCTATTTCAAGAGAATATATAAGTATTTTACTGTGTATTTCTGTCATGTTGGATGTAGCATTGGGCTTCTCTGTCGTCTCTTATTATACAGTATATATAAAAATGTATTGTATACGGTCTGAAAACAACAGCATACTGTTTCAGGTTTCTATGAAGCTCTCAGTTACAGTATTATATCCTAATCAATAACAACGGTCACTAAACTGTAGACTCCGGTACGTGGTTTTTAAATCCGATTCAGCAATGTGCAGGCATTGTTACACAAAGCGATATTATCCATCGAAATCCCTCCATTTGCCGTTTTCCGCATGAGATGGCAAAGTTTTCTTTTCTGAGGAAAAACAAAAGTACAAGTTTTACTGTAACGGTCAGTCAGTCCCCTAAAGAAGTTCCCACAGTCAGTCCCACCAATAATTTTCTCGGGGGGCGTCTCCTGTTCACATGCGCATGCGCCTACTGTCGATGTGATGACACGCATATGCGTTTCAAGAAGGTTCCAATGCGCATGCGCCTAGCTTTCCACCAATTGTTCAGTATCTACTGTAGAAGCTGCTCAGCCAATGATATTGCTTACAGGAGATATTGCTTACAGGAGAATCGCTTGACTGAGCATTGAATTGATATTTCAAAAACCAAATAAAATACGGCAACATTACTCACCATAGACTTTGCCAATCAGCTGGCGCCGAACCACTGCCAGTCACGTATTCTTGATTATACACGTAGTTGACAGGTGACAGCGGGACTACTACACCTGTAGTCAGCTGAATAGGCTGGAAATTGCTTAGGTACATGCAAGCTTGCTGGAATCTGTACGTGAAATCCGGCTCAGGCTGCAGGTATCCGGGCGGGGACAGACAGCAAGGGTTGCCGGTCACCAGGTTTTCACTGACGGTCAGACCGTTATTGGAAGCTGGTGCTGGCACATTGCTTGCCTGCGACTGACGTTTCTTAGTTGGTTTTAACATGACCCTTCGCCTTTTGAAGTCTCCATGATCATAGATACGGGAAAAATCCGGTGATACACACCAATACCCTCCAATAACACCGGGATCAATACGAAAAAAACACGGATCGATACATAACTTTTTCCTTATTGCACGCTTCCACACATGAGCATCTGGTGAAAATTTGTAAAAGTCAGTTTTCGATAAAATACTGATAAATTTGACCAACAGTTGCCATCTTATCTGTTGCATTAATCGCGGCCCATATTAAATAAGCGTACGTTCTGTCGGGTTTTTGGAACACGGACTGCGGTGGTGCACTCATGTCAGGGCTCTCAGGACAATAAAACACCAGACACTGTCCATGTATTTTTTAATATGAAAAGCCTAAATTGATACATTATTGTAACTTCTTCAGTACCAAGGCCAATTTACAATAGACCACTGTGGTATTCTTTAAAACACCTGCAAGTCGACACATTACTGAAGCACATGCGCATTACAATTCATGAATATCTGCCACCTGGCGGATACGCGAAGAATTGCAACCAATTAAATCCGAACCATTATCAATAAACACATCAACCGCGGGTGTGAATGCAACATGAATGCGGTATGAATGCGGCATGAACGTGGTGAAGTGCGGTGAAGTGCGTGACATTTGGAAATAATCCCCAAAAGAATTTGGAGATATTGGAGAATAAAAAGGGCCGCGGCTGTACATCTCAGCCCTAATTTCTTGCTATACACCATCCCAACTCTTGCGTTCTGCTCAAGGATGTCTTCTCTCTACCCCTTTCGTATCTAAAGTCCTCTCCTGCCTTGAACCTTTCTCACCGACTGCCCCACACCTCTGGAAGGCCCTACCCCGCAGTATCCGACTAGCACCCTCTCTATCCACCTTTAAGGCCCATCTGCTTAAGGAAGCATATGAGAAGCTCCATGGCTGATCATTTACAACACATACATAAACCTTGGCCCCTTGCAGACACACTTACCAGAACGCCCTCCTACTGTCTCTGTATGTTCTTCCTACCAACCAATTAGATTGTAAGCTCTTTGGAGCAGGGACTCATTTACCTAAATGTTACTTTAATGTATGAAGCACTTCTTCCAATTATATTTTATTTGTATTATTTGTTATTTATATGATTCTCACGTATATTAGTGCTGTGAAGCGCTATGTACACTAATGGCACTATGTAAATAAAGACATACTGTAGATACCTACCCTGTGTAAACACTTGGATGACAAAGTTTTCATACTGAGAAACATTTTATACACTCTGCACATGGGAAAGGTTTCTCCCCTGTGTAAATGCTCTGGTGCCTGAGGACTGTCCTCCTATTACAGAATTGATAATGATGTAATCCCCTTTTATGAATTGTCTGGTGTGTGTTGAGGTGTCTCTCAGTGCTGAAATGTTTCCCAAATTCTGTACAATTAAAATGTTGCTTCCTTGTGTAAATCTGCTGGTGTAACAAGAGGGCCCACTTTGTATAAAATGGTTTACCAAACTCTGAACAAGCAAATTATTTCCCTGTGAGAATCATGTGGTGTGTGAGGTCATTCATCCAAGAAACGTTTTTCCTATACTCTGTCCATGTGAAAGGCCTCTACCTGCATGAATTTGTAGGTTTCTGAAGAGGTGGCCCATAATACTGAATTGTTTCCCACACTGAACAAGCAAATGGTTTCTCCACTGTAAATACTTGGGTGTGACAGGAGGTCACACTTTGTACTGAATTGTTTCCAACACCCTGAACTAGGGTTAGACAATAACAAAAATACTTCCCAGCATAAGAGTATTAAGTAATTTATCGTGATAACAATATTCAGCAATATATAAACACCCAATAGAAAGCAAAAAAGCAAAAGTCCTCAAAATGTTCGTCATTTATTGTGGAACATATTTCTTATACAAATGCATTTCATTGTTAATAAAATGTAAAAAAGCAAATACATTTTAGTATATTTTAATTTTAAGAATAACAGATGTTTCAATAAAAATGTTACACTACACACCCACACTAAAGCCCCTTTCTTCACCATTTTATTTTTATTTATTTATAAAATGTGTTACCAGGAAGTAATACATTGAGAGTTACCTCTCATTTTCACGTATGTCCTGGGCATAGAGCTAAGATGACAAATAATACATGGTTACAAATACAGTTACATAAGTGAACAGGGTATACATTATATACAAGACATTGCATGCACAGTTAGAGATAATATATATTATAGGCGTATGTAACAGTTACAGACCAGATTAAAATGTGATACAGGGAGTTGGAAAAATACCCGGGCGCTATCTCTATGTGGTGAGTGTATGAGTTAGTAGATAAATGAAATAAATAAAAAGGTAAAATACGGCCTTTAGAATTCAAGTGTTTTCTTGTGATGCCCTCCTGTGACTCGGACCCTAACAGGATCTACTGTATCCAGGACCCTTAGTAGCAATGGAACACAGAAAGATGGGGGAGCACAGTGTGAGGGAGAGAATGAATTAAGGGAAATGAATCTTCTTAACTGGTGACCAATGGGGTGAAGTCACCTCAATTGGTTCATCAGATTAGGGATGGACTCAGTGAGCAGGAAAATACATATACGTATATATGCTAACATTTTCCTGGCAGATTGGAAGGAGATCAATATTTGGTCTAACCATCAATTAGGCTCAAACCTGGTCTCCTGGCATAGATACATAGATGATGTAGTCTTCATATGGAGGGGAAAAGAGGACAAATTGAAGGACTTCATTGGATATATAAATAACAACAATGTGAACTTAGAGTTCACATCGGAAACAGCCAGGTGAATATTAATTGCCTTGATCGCACGATCTACGTGGACAATTCAGTCATCAAGACGAAAACTTTTTTTAAACCAACAGATGCAAAAATTTTGTTACTCACATCCAATATACAATATACCGTATGGCCAATTCCGAAGAGTCAAAAGGAATTGTACGGAAGACAGTGTATTTCAAGATCAGGTTAACACACTACAGGGGAGGTTTTTAGAAAGGGGATACCAGCCAGAACTACTCGAGTCTGCAGTAGAAAAAAACAATTCAATACCACGTAGTAATTTGCTTAAATCAGGATCAAAAAACGATAATACAGACTTTAAAATACCATTTATTACCACATATAGTACAGACGCAACGAAAGTTCAGGAGACTATAAAGTGACATTCTCCCCTGTATGAATTCGCTCGTGTTTGAGAAGCTCTGTCTTCAGAGAAAAGTTTTTACTACACTCTGCACATGTGAATGGTTTCTCTCCAGTATGAGTCATATGGTGTCTGAGGAAAATTTTCTGAGTACTGAATTGATTCCCACACTCTGAACATGTGAATAGTTTTTCTCTTGTATGAATCATCTGGTGTCTGAGGAGACTGGGCTTAACTGTGAATTGTTTCCCACACTCTGTACATGTGAATGGTTTCACCCCTGTATGAATCTGCTCATGGATGAGGAGTTCTTTCTTCACATAAAAGCTTTTACTACACACTGTACATGTGAATGGTTTCTCTCCAGTATGAGTCATCTGGTGTATGAGGAGGTTACTCTTAATACTAAATTGTTTCCCACACTCTGAACATGTGAATGGTTTTTCTCCTGTATGAGTCATCTGGTGTATGAGGAGACTGCTCTTAACTGTGAATTGTTTACTACACTCTGTACATGTGAATGGTTTCTCCCCTGTATGAATCCGCTCATGGATGAGGAGATCTGTCTTCATAGAAAAGCTTTTACTACACTCTGTACACATGAATGGTTTATCTCCAGTATGAGTTATCTGGTGTCTGAGGAGGTGGTTCTTAGTACGGAATTGTTTCCCACACTCTGTACATGTGAATGGTTTCTCCCCTGTATGAATCCGTTCATGGTTGAGGAGCTCTGTCTTCCGAGAAAAGCTTTTACTACACTCTGTACATGTGAATGGTTTCTCCCCTGTATGAGTCATCTGGTGTCTGAGGAGGGTTCTCTTAATACTAAATTGTTTCCCACACTCTGTACATGTGAATGGTTTTTCTCCTGTATGAGTCATCTGGTGTATGAGGAGACTGTTTTTAACTGTGAATTGTTTCCCACACTCTGTACATGTGAATGGTTTCTCCCCTGTGTGAATCCGCTCATGTTTGAGGAGCTCTGACTTCATAGAAAAGCTTTTACTACACTCTGTACATGTGAATGGTTTCTCCCCTGTATGAGTCATCTGGTGTCTGAGGAGGGTTCTCTTAATACTAAATTGTTTCCCACACTCTGTACATGTGAATGGTTTTTCTCCTGTATGAGTCATCTGGTGACTGATGAGGCTTTTCTTGATACTAAATTGTTTCCCACACTCTGTACATGTGAATGTTTTTTCTCCTGTATGAGTCATCTGGTGACGGAGGAGGTGGCTCTTAGTACTGAATTGTTTCCCACACTCTTTACATGGGAATGGTTTCTCCCCTGTATGAATCCGCTCATGTTTGAGGAGCCCAGTCTTATGAGAAAAGCTTTTACTACACTCTGAACATGTGAATGGTTTCTCCCCTGTATGAACCCTCTGATGATTGAGGAGTGTCCTCTTGGTACTTAACTGTTTCCCACACACTGTACAAGTAAATGGTTTCTCCCCTGTATGAACCCTCTGGTGAATGAGGAGGGTCCTCTTGGTACTTAACTGTTTCCCACACACTGTACAAGTAAAAGGAGTCACTGCTGTCTGAATCATCTGGTGGGAAAGAAGTTTCCCCTTCAGTGAGAAACTGCTCCCACCATCTGTACATGTAAAGGTTTGCTCTCTAGCGGGGACACAAAGGTGTGTGAGCAGGTCCCTGTCCAGTGAGAAGCTTTTGCCACACTGACAACAGAGAAAAGGCTGAGCACTGTGGCTTCTTCTTAAATCTCTCGCATACCTTTCGCTGGACCCATATTTAGAGTCCGTCTCTGCTGTGTGCTGTACAAGGTCTGTAAATTCACCATCATGTGGCACTGGTTCCTTGCACGTGTCTAAAATGTGGCAGGAATCATTGTTTTTTGGCACTTCTGGGCTGCGAGGAGTCAGCCAGCTTCTGGATGTATCAGAGCACAAGTTCTGTTCCTCATTCTGGCCGATTTCTAACAGAAGTAAACAAAAAAAGACAGAACAAATGTTTTCAATCTGTAAATCAAATTACTGAACGCAAATTACAAATCCAAAACACTGAAGAATTTATTTCACCAATACTTAATTAACAAAATATTCTCTTCACCCAGGGTTTTAAAATTGTAGCACATGGACATCCAGTGGCCCCTAATGACTTTGGTGGTGGTCCCAAAGACATTAAATTTATTTGAAGCAGCTCTCACAGTGAAATCATTGATACATATATAAGTTGTATTTATTACTGTATGCGTTATTTAAGGATACATGTACATCCGCCAAATAATTAACTTTGAAAATGTCCATGAGAAGTAAAGTTAAGGAACTCCTGGTCTATCATATTAGTGCGTTAATAATATCCACTAAACCAGACAGCAACCTATAGTGTAAAGATACTGTAGATGCCCATGTATGTATGTCTTTATTTATATAAGGCCCTGCAGTGTCTTCAGTGCTTTACAGTAGAAACAATACAGTACAGGGAATTATAATACAATAAGTGCAACAAACACAATCAGACAATAGGAACGGAAATCCCTGCCCTGGAGAGCTTACGATCTAAGTGATGCAGTGACTACACTGCCCATGTAATCTTCTGCCATAAGACTCACATAAACTAAACTGCTCCATTTTGTGTCATATTTGGTCAGTCACAAATACTATTCATATAATTTCCCAAGCACGCGGCCTTGGTGTAATATTTGACTCCTCTCTTTCCTTCTCCTCTCACATTCAAAACAAAGAAAAAAGGAGCACTGCAGAAAAGAAGAACTGGAGGCAAAAGTAGAAAAAATAAAAGATTTATTGAGACACAGCCTAAGCTAAAAGAGAAACCTCTAACGCGTTTCTCGCTATGGGCGCTTTATCAAAGAGTGGTTTCCTGAGTCTAGAGAGTGTCACGTTATAGGCACTCCCCGCCGGAAACACTGCTTACCTGTATCCCAGGTAAAAACGTCCCATGGGAACAAAACAGTAAGGGGAAAATGTAACCACGGAAAGAAGGCAGTATAACTGTGGGGGGAGAAATCCAGCAAAAGGACACAATAAAGAATACAATAACAAACTTACATAGACTCATAAGGACAATAAAAATTAAATGAAAAAGCATAACATTTAAAAATGGATGGGATGTGGAGGGAATAACATTATCTTAGATTAATTAAATTAACTGTAACACCAAATAATATAATCATGTAATAATATACATATAATAAATGTAAATTCAATTACCAAGGCAAAGAACAATTTGAATCTTGATAAAGGGAATATACAGTTATGTCCGGAAATAATTGGACACCGATACAAGTTTTATTATTTCGGCTGTGTACGAAAATAAATTCAAGTTACAGTTAAATAATGAATATGGGCTTAAAGTGCAGTAATATCAACTTGAATTTGAGGGTATTCACATCCAAATTGGAGGAAGGGTTTAGGAATTACATCTCTTTTTTTTTTTCACATCAAATTTTTTATTGGATATCTGGTAGAGACAGTAAGCAATCTTCCAACCCATTATCCTGTTTTGGTGTTACCAAATATCCCTTTTTATACAGTTTTGTAAATTCGGGAAACAAACAGAGCCGACAAGACATCACATATAAAAATAACTCGACTCACTGAGGAGGCTCACAGACAAACTCTGACACACACCACAGAAGGAAGGGGGGTGGGGAGGATCATAATCATAGATGATTTTTAGTTTTTTGTTGTCTCTTCTTAGAACTCAGTTATCAGTTATTTCCTCCGTTTTGGTTATGGTTCTGTCCCAACCTGTCCTTTGTATCTTAATAGTCTGCCCTGTCGTCTTCTTTCCCAACTGGTTTGTCAGAGGAGAATGCACTTACACCTATTACTGCCAGATAGTAGTAGCATCTACCCCAGGGATATCTGATTTGTCTAACCAAGGGGACCATATTTTGAGAAATTTTGTGCCGGTGTCGTTGACCAGACTTGTCAACTGTTCCCCTGATGAAATCCGTCAATCGGAAGAAACGCGTACACGTAGGGCACGTGGTTTCAAGGAGCTACGTTTGGTGGAATAGCTCGTGCGTCTGCTGCCAGGAGAGGGAGGACGTTCCCTGAGCCACACACAGCATCTAATGCTGGAACAACAGACTGTATACCTGAATTTCCAGAGGGACATCTGACTGTGATGCACCGGTAGCAGTGAGATCTGATGTACTGAAGTAAACATTCGGCGAGCAGCTACTTGTTGGCGCATGGGTTTAAGCATACAATGCTTAATTTGCATTGACAAATTGTGAGTGTGCATTTGTCTTGTGATTTTTTATTAAAATTTTGTTACCAGATTTTACACATGGATCGGGCGCTTTTTCTCTTGTTTCTCCAATATATATACATATATATATGTATACACACATGTATACACACATATATATGCACATATATATATATATATATATATATATATATATATATATATATATATACTAGCTGAGAGCCCCGGCGTTGCCCGGGATGTTTGTGGTGTGGGTGTGGC
>WSYH01007062.1:0-20000 GCA_036426205.1 Ascaphus truei | reverse complement strand
TGTATACCATGGCATCCCACGGAAGGAAAAACTAACTATAGTCAGACAAAAGAGTATAAAAACTTACTGTGTCTGATTGCTGGGCTTCGTGAACTGTGAGAATACGGGGGGGAACACCCGTTGCTTTTTTTAATTGTAGAAGAATGGCCAAGCAGCTAAAAAAAAACATGCAACATATTGGTCTTGAACTCACACAAGCCTTGCAAACACCTTCCCTAACATCGGTACCTTAGGAAACCGTAGTTATCATGAAGGCATTTTCCATTCCTTCTTAAAATGTGCTCCCTCTACTTCATTCAAAGTTCAAAGTCTCAAAAAACTATTGGTTATTAACAAGCAACTGTAACAGCGATTATAGTCTCTGTTTTACTAAACTGGCCTCGAGAATCCAGCAGGTTAGCTGGGTTAATTGCGCCCAGCCAGCATTAACCAGACTCCACCTGGTAATCTGAGACAGCATTTAAACTTCCTGCTGAAAAAGACCAAGAGTAGACTCGCTGAGCACCCAGGATACTGTGTGCCTGATAACAAGACACCAAGTGAACCACCTTCGTCCAGGTGCAAAGCAAAACCCAGAGAATCTACAGAGACTGGACTGACCTGAACCAAACACATCCATTCATACATGAGACATTCTGAAGGGTCCACCGCCATTGCGGAAACCTTTTGAGACTTTGGAGTGTAGACTTGTTTAGCCATGTCCCCCTATGACGCTGTTCCCCCGTACCACAACAACAAACCCACCCCCCCCACCAACATACCTTGCGGCCTTGCCCCCCCGATGCTGTTTGTTCTTGTGAGCGGTCCACGGAGGTGTGTGGATGCGGTGTGGTGCCACGTGCCGGTAAGCAGATCCGAGGGCGGTGGGGGTTGTCGGGGTGGCGATCGCATCGCCAGAGACTCCCAACAGGGTATTTTACAGAGATGCCCGCCAATTGTTACAGGACTGTGGCGCATGCGCGAAAGTGGGCCGGCTATTACCTGGGCCACGATGCGCATTTATTAGAGCGCAAAGACTGGCCAAATAGGAAGGGCTCTGGACAGGTACATTAGTCCCTGATCTCGATACGTGCCGAGTCCTCAGATAGCCAATAGGGCTGAGTAGATTCGTTGTGACAGGGATAGGCAGTCTGTCCTGGATTTAGAAAAATATATGATTGTCAGAAGAGCAAATCGAACATTCTGTGCCACAAATTAATTGACTTACAGTTAAGTTGAATTTTCAATTACAATTGTGGGAGGACACGTCTAAAATCATTTTAGGCATCTTTTTAACTGAAAGATATCATTCCCTATTCCAATACAATATAGGATTACTTCACAAAATTAAGAGGAGTCTACAATTTGGAATAAATGTAATATATCTTGGCTCTGAGTCGTACAACTTCACTGCACTGAAAATGAACCTCCTTCCCAACCATTATCAACTCACCTCTCAAAAGAAGCCCCAATAGCTGGACTCTGTGTATCAGTCCCCACCCCACTCCTCACCAACCATTGTGGTCAACACTGCCAATCTATTTAACTTTTATTCCCTCAAGTGCTTGTTCTGTAGTCTCCAACAGTACACGTAGACTGTTTAGAACTCCTCCGGGGCAGGGATTTCCTTCCTATTGTCGGCTTTGCTACCGCTTTATTTTATATTATAATTCCAGAGTACTGTTAGTCTTTGATAAGTGCTGAGTCACTGTCGGTGACAGGGGGCGGCCGACCTTTGAGTCATACATCGGCTAGATTCCACGCTCTCAGATAATCCCCGGTCGTGTGCGTTGGAAATTTTTTTGTCCGTGAGTGATTGCGGTATTTAGCGCTCGTGAATTTAGCATTTATTCTCGATTTTGTTGCAATACTGAATGCTTGTAAAAAACTGGGAGGGGGGGCAGTTTGCGAGCTGTTGTCTTGGAAGTCAATACCTTCGCGTTGTCAACCTACGTCAGTTACACAGGGTCTGTGTGTGCTCGCTCGTAGTATGTAAATTTGCATGATTTAAGATATACATGCATTGGCACGTGCTGACTGTACGTATGGTCTCAATTTGAAAATTGTTGAACCATATGGCGATACAGTCTGGACAGTGTCACATTTCGGCATACTCACGCACTTCTCACCCCCTCTGCTCAGGATAATTAACTGCACTGGCAGGGTATTTCACAAACTGTATACTTCTCTATAATGAAGTACTTTTTTCCACATACCATCATCCTTTGAACGTTGTGTCTGGTTTCAATCCACTCTGCTTGGACAGCGCAGGATTACTGCGCAGGCTGCTGCACCTCTGCTGCTTGATTGCGTGGAGAAAAAAAACAAAACATTTTTTTTATTCTAATCCATTTTTTTTTCTTCCACAGCCTGCAAAACCCATCTTGATTACTGTATTACGTACTGAATCGGCTTTATAACGAAAGAATCTTCCCATCTGTTCTGGTAGCTTTTGACTTCGCGACCGCTGTGCGTTTGATATGCCCATGGTTGATATGTGGTGCTTTTTACGTCCTGTAATTTTGTGGTGTAGGATCATAGTTATTATGATGACCTGCGCCTTTTTAAATTAAAGTATGTCATTAAATCTTTAACTCATGCATGCGTACCTGTAGCCCCTCCCCCACAAACACACGCACACGGCTTCCGCCAAGGATTTGAAACGCCCCAGATTATTATTTTTCTGCTAAGCTTTGACAATTTGTTCTAATCCGTTTCCATAGAGCCGAGCGTCAACCCAATAACCCCCTCACTGCGCCAGCGTGGAATCCTCTTTGATATGGGAGCCTATTGATTACTCTCTCTGCGCATGACTCCTCCCCCCCACCCCCCCCTCACAGTCCTTAATTTTCTGAGCTTTGAACATTTTTTCTTAATCCTCCATAGCGAGCGCACCAACCCTCACTTCGCCCTCCCTGCTGGAATCCTCTTTGAGATGGAAGCTACTGATTACTTACTGCGCATGACTTCACCCCACCCCCCCACCCAACCTTAGAGGCTTTGTTTAACGGTACCCTTTGGAAAATCCCTTCGCTCTCGAATTTGATATGTTTAAATCTGATTTGCACAGCATTGTGATAATTGAGAGTTAGAGGAAAAAACATTAATGAATTCTGTTGTTTTGTTCTCATTCTTTTTCTTGTTTCTGTAGGTGTTTGGGTGGGGGGTTTGTCAATGATTATGAATAGGCAGGATAATAAATATTTTACTTTATAACCAGGAGAAAACAAAAAAAAAAATAATCAAAGCTGTTTTTTTAATCATTTTCCTAGCAAGCATCACCTCTTATGCGCCTGTGTGTAATCGTCTTTCGGTGAGGAGCTAGTTTATTACTGTCGTATGCGCCTGTAACTTCACCCACCACTTCTTGCTTTAGTGAGTGCCCAAAAAAAAATATTATAAATTTTTTAAAATACTGTTATTTTCTTTCTCTCCACAAGAAGCCGCAAAAAAAAAATCTGAATTAACGATATTACAATCTGTGCTGTAGCTTTTGAACTCGACCCTAGTGCATTTGACTGCACATGGTTGATTTGTGTGCTTTTTATGTACTGTATTTTGGGGGTGTAGTAGGGATCAATTATTATGCATGACTACTTACTACTCTACTGCCTTTTGAAATTACTGTACTCTACTCTAGTAATTTTTTTGAACTGCTGCACAGCTAATCCTTCTGCAGCCCCCTCCACCATGCACACACACAGGCTCTCGCTCAAGGTTTTTGAACTCTTATCGAACACAGATTCCCCCCTCCACATAGTAATTAATTTTCTGAATCTAGTCATTTTGTTTTTCATCTTCCCTAGCCTAGTGCTCATCCACCTCATGCACTGCATGTAAATCCTCGTTGAAGATGGGGAGCTATCTGATTACTAAGCCATTAGACTCAACACCACCCCCCCCCCCCCACCCACCCCCCCCCGCCCCCCCCCCCCCCCCCCCCCCCCCTCTCCCTTGAGGCTTTGTTTACGGTACGCTTTGGAAAATCCCTTCTCGAATTGAAATGTTAAATCTGATTACAACAAGCATTGTGGAGAATTTAGAGGTTCAAAAAAAACACCCTTAACTGATTCATGTTTTGTTTTGTCATTCATTCGTTTTTTCCTTTGGTGTACTGTATGTGTGTGGGGTGGGGGGGTTGTTGTGCAAGCTTCTTACTAGCGGCATGTCCCTCCCTATTTATTATTTTCCATCCAGCCACCCCCCTACCCATCATCCCAAATAACCTGACCTACTCCCCTCATTCCTCTTTATTACGTTTACTCTATTCTGGCAGATGAAATTGGAATAAACCTTTATAAAAAACATGGATAAACAGGAATAATTCACATTTATAATAATATTAATTAATAATATATACTTTATATATATAATATATGAGAGTAATATTCATTTCCCTTCTTATATGCTTCTTCTCTTTCGTGTACAGTACAGTAGTTCAATTTGAAGAGGAGAGGTTTTTGTGTACAACATCATTATTAAACTGTTGTTTATATACTGTACACTTGACTGTACCAACAGATTAGACTGCACACACAACCTCCCCCCCCCAGGCCATCCTTTTTTTTTTTTCCTGAAAGAACAAGACACAAACAATAGTGCAGTTATGTGCGTACGGGTATTATGGCATTGTGTGAATTGTAATCACTACGTACGAATGGCTGGTGCTGCTTCCTCTGGAAAGAAAAAAATTGAGCAGTTAGTAGGCAGTTAGTAAACGTCAAACGATCTATACTGGAACTACTGTATCCTTGACTACTGTTAAATACTATGTAACCAGATGGCTGGTGCTCTCCTCTCTGGAAAGAAAAAACATGGGCAGTTTACTGTACTATAGGTTGCATACTGTATTATTGCATTAGGATTGTGTATGCCGTTTACTGTCACCTAGTGCCTAACTGGAACTAACTGTATACTCTGAATATTAGGAAGAAAAAATCTGTGCCATATCTTACCTGTAGCATACTGTACTTATCAACGAATACGACAGTACAGTACTAACTTTATAGGCACGGATGCTTGCCCATTACGCGTGTCACCATGGGCAACACAGTCGCAATATGTCTATATATCTTTTTGGCCAGCGTTCCACGGTGAGTACAATCGTTCCAAACCTCAGTATGCCTTTCCGCCAACTCATCCTTTTTGGAGGGTTTCATACACCACTTCTTCCGGATATGGTCCTTCAGCTGATTGCCATACCATTTTCGATCTTGATTGAAGTCTGCGATCTGTCATTGGAAAAAAAGGACAAGGGCAAGTCACAACCTTCCTGTCCTCACAACCCTCAAATACTTTCTGGCAGCTACCCAGCTAACAACCTGAAACAGCTCCTCACCCCTACCACATCAGTAACCTATCAACCCCTTATATCAGACTTCCAAAAGACTATTCATGTCCCAATAACTCAACCAAGTATCCGGCTCTGCGTAGAGAGCAGCAACAGGCAAGCCTTCGGATCCAGGACTAGAGGACAGGAACCTAAGCGTGCGGAAATTGTTAGGATGAAAACACGAGAAAGCCAGAGGGCTTGTGGTGAACACATGTAACGTCCATCCTAAAGGATTAGCTCGGCACTGAATCAGTGCAAATCCTAGTATATAAAGGGCTGGAGCAATCACAGGAGGGAGGGTGTGTGAGAATTCCTCCCATGACGGAGGCACCGCTAGGGCAGCAAGAGATAGGTTAGGCACAGGGCTTATAGATTGACAGAGGGGAAGAGTTGATTAGAAAATGCACAATTCTGCCAAGGCGTATAACCAAAAGCAGAACAGGATTCCTTACAACATAGTTTGTTGCGATATGTTGATGGTTGTTACAAAACAGGTACAAATGTACCATCGTGAGAGGACCCTCTCCAGGTCTGTATGTGCTATTTAATAAAAGCTGGTTGTTAAATGGCATAAGAAACTATAGATGGGTTACGCTGGACGTATGTCGTTATACTCCATCATGATTCAGGAATAGTGAGGTTTATTAAGGCTACTCCATTTTTCCTTCAGTCCTCCTCGTTATCTATTTCACGTCGCCCACTGTGTCTTTAGATTCCATCCACATTTTTTTGATCTCACAATTATTTTTTATTTGAGTCGCAGTTGTACTTGCAGACAGGGGTCCGTCTATGGGGTACCTCCTTTGCCCGTCGTATGCTAATCTTTTATGGGTCTCTGGGAATCCACATTTATTTTTGGTGATTTTAATCCTTTTGGGCATTTTTTTCAAGCGTATATTGATGACCTGATTTGATTGGGGAAGGGGATTCAATCACTGGACATTTCTAATCATTAATTCCAAATGTTGAATCTTTAATTTTTACTGATGAACACCAGAGTAATCACCATAATTATTTAGATACACTTTGTTTATAACATTAACACGAGAAATACAGACTTACATTTTAGGAACACAGAAGTCAGGGAAATACCTTTCTTAAAGCGGATAGCAATAACCCCAGGTCACTCATTCCGTGGTATACCAAGGGCCAATTCCTCCGCCTAGGAGGCTTGCTCTAGCAAGGATTCTTTTGTCAACAGGCCCCGAATTGGCAAACAGATTTTCTGTGGGCTACAGAACAGGGGATGCAGAGGAGGCTTACAGAATGTCAAAACTTTGTATCATGCTGAGTTACTTGGGGTTTTTGTTTCCTTTTTTTTTTTTTTTTATGGTTCGATGGTTTAGGCAGGAGGGTTTAAATAAGGAGAGGACCAGGGGCACTCCCGAAGGGTCCAATCGCTGTTTATTAAACGCAGAGATCCAATCCACACTATCATCCAGAAAACATTGGAAGTGCTCACCTTGGAGGAACCACCTTAGGCCAATGAACAGGGACCAAAAATTTGCATTTGGAAAGGCTAAATCCTTGGCAAACTATCTTTCGCCTAGTTGATTTACCTCCAGGTCAGACAGTGTTCATGATCAACTTAAACACAGTGTTTTTCAATGTGTAATGTGTATTGGTTGCATGGCCAAGCCTATCAAATTATTGATATTGTACCCAGTAGAAAACAACACACAATTCCAGTTTTTATCATTTTAATTTTGTGATTTATTACTTAAACCTGCGGTTGTGGCGAGGATTCGTTGGGCGGACATCCGACCAGGAGGTCCAGAAGTATGGAGCACATTGTTCTATTAAAAAACTAGATAGATGTCCCAGGTTTCCAAACATTTTAAACATTGTCATTGGGAAACTTGCCCGCTTCATTTTTCAGCGATTGAATCCTTCTACCTGTTTCTTACATGAAGGGATGAATCTATACCGTGTTCCTTACACGGAGGGGGATTGAATCTCTACCTGTCCCTACACGAGGGGGGGTGATAGAATAAAACAGCTTAATCAGCGTGAGGAAATTTTTTTTTTTGTTTGGACCCACCTCACTTAATACTCTAATCCCCTTTTGGGGAGTAAACAGAATGGGGCCCTACTTAAAACATTTTCTCTAAGCATATTATTTCCTTTGCCATTCTCAGGTTATTAACAAATACTAGGGGGGCGGGCTTATGCAGAGGGATCGGAAAGGGAATTGCGCCATCTTCGGGCCAAAAAAACTTGCCAAGAAACCTTTTAGGCAGGAGAAAAATGGCGCGATTTTTTTTAAAATCCGCCAGAAACAGTTTGTAAAAGTGTTAAAAGTCGCCACCACTCGTGGGGAGAACTGGAAACCGCCAGCTATTTTAGCGTGCAATGCCAGAAGGACCGATAGCCTGGAACGCGCCATTCTGCCCTTTAATATGGCGTGTGTTCCAGTTGCCAGAAAAACTTGGCTATTTTATTACCTCTGTATAAAGAAGGGTAAAGGCGCTGTCTGCATACGGCATGATTTATCCCAAATTTGTGGGATATTTCATGCCGTGTCACTGTTAATCTCATCCTCTCTGAATAACCCCTATGTATTTTTATATACATTTGTTTTATATTGAGATAATATTGTGTCTCTCTCTAGTCAATTTTGATGAAGGAGTATTGTATCACTGTGGCAATTTTCTCAGTGTGGTTTATTTTATTTACATCTTATTCATTAGGTCCGTATTCCGGAATAATTGGACCATGAACAATTTTCAATTTGGCTCTGTACGCCACCACAATGGATTTTAAAATGAAAAACCGAGATGCAATAGAAGTGCAGACTTTAGCTTTAAATTCAAGGGGTTTGAACAAAAATAATTGTATGAAACGTCCTTATGAGTTCAACCAATTTTCATTAACAGTCCCCTTATTTCAGGGGTCAAATGTGAAGTGGACAATTAACACAAAATTCATAACATAAATGTTCGTTTTTCGTTTTTAATACTTTGTCGAGAATCCTTTGATGCAATTGAATGCTTGAAGTCTGGAACGCAGGGTGAGGACATTACCAAACGGCTGGGTTCCCTCCTTATGTGATGCTTTGCCCAGGCCTTTACTGAAGAGTAGCTGTCTTCAGTTTAGTTTTTGTGTGTTTTGTTTCGTGGGTGTTTTTTCTGCCTAATTTTTGCCTTCAGCAAGGTTTTAGTTTTAAATGAATGCTCGATTGGGTGAGTCAGGTGCTTGACTCGCGGCCATTGCCGGAATAGAATATTCCACTTGTTTCTTTCCCTCAAAAAAACTCCTGGCCATGGGTTGCTTTTCTCGCAATTTTCAACCAATATATTTGGGTCATTGTCCATCTGTATTTGGCTGTGAATCTGAGCAGACAATATATCCCTATAAATTCAGAATTATACAGCTGCTTCTGTCTTCGTGTCACCTCCTCAATAAAACTATTGACCCAGTGCCATTGTAGCCATGCATGCCCCATACCATCACACTGCCTCCACCGTTGTTTTACAACAGATGATGGGTTATGATTCGGATCATTGACCACGTTCCAAGCCTTCTCAATACTTTTTTCTTCCACATCATTCTGGTAACAGGTTGATATTAGTTTCATCTGTCCCAAAGAAGCTTTTCCCGAAACGGGCCTGGCTTTTTAGAGTATTTTTTGGCAATGTCATAAAATCGGGCCTTTCATGCTATTCTGAGGCTTTTATGAATGGTGGCATTGAACTTTGCGTGAAACCACTCTGTATTTGCTCTGTGAAGTCTCTTATGGTAGACTTGGATAATGCTATGCTGTCCTCCTGAGAGTGTTCTTGCACGTGGCTTGGTGTTGTGAAGGGGTTGTTCTTTTACCATGGAAAGTATCCTACGATTATCCACCACTTGTTGCTTCCGTGGACGTCCATAGCCTTATTGGTGGTTGCAGAGCTCACCAGTGCGTATCTTTTTGTTTACTCCAAATGTACCAAAACTGATTGAATATATGGGTTCACACTCCTAATGTTCCTGCATACTCTACTTGATGGAAATTTTCTTTTTTATTTTTTGCCTAAAGGATCCCTGTTTCACTTGCATTGAGTCATCTCCTTTGACCGCATGTTGGGGTTCCAACAAATACACAGCTCCAAATGAGAAATGCCACAAACCGGAAAATGCAACTCCAGACCTTTATTACCTGCTAATTGATGATGAGAAAATAAGAAGGCAAATTAGCCCACCACCTGTCCATTCAGAAACAAGCTTTTGAGTCATTGTCCACAATTACTTTTTGGTTCCATTGAAAAAGAGGGGGGACTCACATATTAAAAGAGATGTAATTCCTAAACCCTTCCTCAATTTGATGTGAATATCCCTCAAAATTAAAAGCCCATATTCATTCTTTAACTGTAACTGAATTTAATGTTGGTAAACAGCCGAAATAAACGAAAAAAAAACTTGGACAAAGTCTTGTTTTTTAGTATTTTTGTTTTTATTTTTTTTTTTTTTATCGGCTGTTTAACGAAATTAATCAAGTGACAGTACCTAGATAATCATCTTTACTATATTAGTGAAAGCACTGATGTCCTGCCTTGCCCTGGATGTCTCCGGTGGTGTCCCTAGGGGAAATCTCATTGGTCCCTTGGCCCGCCCCCGCACACCTCTCATTGGCCTGAGGCGTGAGTACGGGCCAAAGGACACACAGGGACCACAACAGACACAACACACACACAACACAGACACACACACACACACACACAACACACCAACACACACACACACACACACACACAGGACACACACACACAACACAAACACACACTAGGGGGGGGGGGTGTACATTAGCGCATATTATAACCCGGGGGGGTGGGGCCTCCAATACACCGCGCGTCCCGGAGCCTCCGCTCTTCCTCCCCGACATCAGCCTCACACCCGGGCGCATCTCCTCCTCTACCCGTGTCTCACCTGTTTCTGCGCTGGAAAGAAAAAAAAAAAAAAAAAGTGAGAAGAAAAGGAAGACGGAGGCCCGATGAGAGCGGGAAAAGGGAAAAAGAGCGCGAATGGCACGAACGGAACTTGCACTGGCACAAAGCAACTTTAACATAAAACCGCAGCGATACAAGAAAGAAGGATAAGAAACACGCAACACGGGGGCGAGATCAAGGAAAGCGCGAAGGATAGGCATTGCCGGAACCAAGTCACGGACGACCTTTCCTCCGCCCCCAATCAAACTTGATCATCCCTCCACACCCCTAAGAAACGGAGCGGGGAAGGGAGGACTGGCTCCAAAACTCTTCCCCCACACCGCACCCCCCTCCTAGCCTCCGACTTTCATCAACCCAATCAACGCTGCTTACAGGACTATGGATAAGCTACTGCGAGGGGCATCAAGCCACCATCGAAAAAGAGTCTTTAAGGAACAGGAGATCAAGGGTAGGGTAGATGGTGTCCCAAGGATGTGTGGCAAGGAAGGAGGGAGAGGCAAGGGTGGGAGTGGGAGAGCGGTATAAGGAAAGGGGACTGGGAGAGGTAAAGGCAAAAAAAAAGGAAATAGAAAAGATACAAAAAAAAAGAAAAGAAAAGAAAAAAAAAGAAAAGTAAAGACAAAAAAAAGGAAAGAAATAGAAAAAAAAAAAAAGGAAAAAGAAAAACGGCGACACCAACAAAAAGCAAAAAGTAAAACATCCCCACAGTATACGGGCAACGTCTAAAATAAGCCACTCCAAACAAACAAACAAACAAACAGTTCTATATATCACGTCCCTCACCCCCCAAACTCCCGCCCTTCCATTCCAAGCGAAAAATCACATACTCCGATTCAGACAGAATCCCATACCAACAAAAAAAAACCTTATTAACGTTTACTAACAAAAACATGAAACCATCACAACTACGCTGTCCACTTTCTAATATATCTCTTCTTAAGACAAATAAATACCCTCCCGTACACCAATTATAATCTATCAAGAATAACACTAACTTTACATAACCTCACCAAAAAAAAATAATACCAAATGAGAAAAGAAATAACACCAAACAAAGTTTGAGGAAAACGAAACCCCCGTCCCTTACCCCTTGCCCAATACCCCCCCTATCCCTACCCCCCGTTCCCACAAAATAAGTCAAATATACCCCCACTTCCCCCTCCTCACCTCCTCCCCCCCCTTCCCACCTCCTACAAAAAACCTCCACCGTAAGCATATAGCCAATAAAGAATATCACTTGTGAGCACATTTACAGGTCTGCAACCCTGTCTTTCAACCATTATCACCTAGCATACAGTGCTCCCACTGCAGCAAGGGATTCTGGGAAATGACATGCAAATGAGCAGACAATGTGTCACCTTTTGCCTAAAATATCCATTCACATGGAGACCATTTAAGCAAATGCATCACAGTTCACACAGCTTTTAAGCACAGCATGGTACTAGCAAAGCAAGACAAACCACTCACAGACATGTTTCAACCTTGATGGGTATCATCAGTGTGAGGTTGGTTTATACTTGCTTTGCAATATTTCTAGGCTGGGTAGGTTTACCATACCATTTTAAGTTATGAATGGATTTGATAAAAAAAAAAAGCTGTGTGTGCTGTGCACGCGCATAGTAAGTGAAACTTCTTTGACTTTTATCACAGAAATTGACTTATAACGTGCGTGCTCGGCAGACATGTGTCAGTCAGTGTATGTGTCAGTCAGTGAGTATCTATGTGTGTCAGTCAGAGAGTATGTATGTGTGTTTGTTTGTGTGTGTGTGTGTGTGTCAGTCAGTGTATGTATCTGTGCCGGTCAGTGTATGTATCTGTGCCGGTCAGTGTGTGTATGTGTGTCGGTCAGTGTGTGTATGTGTGTCAGTCAGTGTGTGCATGTGTGTCAGTCAGTGTGTGCATGTGTGTCAGTCAGTGTGTGTGTGAGTGTGTCAGTCAATGTGTGTGTGTCAGTCAATGTGTGTGTGTGTGTGTGTGTCAGTCAATGTGTGTGTGTGTCAGTCAGTGTGTGTGTGTGTGTGTGTGTGTCAATGTATGTCTCTGTCTCTCTGTGTTGTGTGAATGTCTCTCTGTGTCGGTCAGTGTGTGTATGTATGTCAGTCAGTGAGTGTATGTGTGTCAGTCAGTGTCCGTGCGTATGTGTGTCAGTCAGTGTGCGTGCGTATATGTGTCAGTCAGTGTGCGTGCGTATGTGTGTCAGTCAGTGTGCGTGCGTATGTGTGTCAGTCAGTGTGCGTGCGTATCAGTCAGTGTGCGTGCTTATGTGTGTCAGTCAGTGTGCGTGCGTATCAGTCAGTGTGCGTGCGTATCAGTCAGTGTGTGTGTGTGTCAGTGTGTGTGTGTATGTGTGTCAGTCAGTGTGTATGTGTGTCAGTCAGTGTGTGTGTGTCAGTCAGTGTGTGTGTGTGTATGTGTGTCAGTCAGTGTGTATGTGTGTCAGTCAGTGTGTATGTGTGTCAGTCAGTGTGTATGTGTGTCAGTCAGTGTGTGTGTGTGTCAGTGTGTGTGTGTGTGTGTTGTGTGTCAGTCAGTGTGTGTGTGTGTGTGTCAGTCAGTGTGTGTATGTGTGTCAGTCAGTGTGTGTATGTGTGTCAGTCAGTGTGTGTGTGTGTCAGTCAGTGTGTATATGTGTATGTGTGTGTGTGTGTCAGTGTATGTGTGTCTCTCTTTCTGTGTCCTGCCCCCTCTCTCCTGACTCCCCCCACCCCAGGCATAGCTGCGGACCCGCGGCGGCTCTGTCTGAGTTTCTCCTCCCCCCCCCCTCAAAGGCAGGCAGAGCTGCGGACCCGCGGCGGCTCTCTCTGAGTCTCTCCTCCCCCCCTCAAAGGCAGGCAGAGCTGCGGACCCGCGGCGGCTCTTTCTGAGTTTCTCCCCCCCCCCCCTCAAAGGCAGGCAGAGCTGCGGACCCGCGGCAGCTCTGTCTGAGTCTCTCCTCCCCCCCCCCTCAAAGGCAGGCCAGAGCTGCGGACCCGCGGCAGCTTGTCTGAGTCCTCTCCCCGCCCCTCAAAGGCAGGCAGAGCTGGCGGACTGCAGCAGACTCTGCTTCTGAGTTCCTACCTACCCACCTCAGGGCAGGCCGCAAAGCTCGGAACCGCCGGGCGGCTACTGTACTGAGTTCTCTCCTCCCCACCTCGAGGCGACAGAGACTGCCGGCGGCTCTGTCTAGAGTCTATAAGAAAACCAAAACCACAAGGAGAAGCATTCGGAAGAAAAGGGGGCGAATGTCTATAGCGATAAAAATCCTTAGATTGGCAGAAGAAGTAGATAGCCTTTCGTATCCCCAGAAATCACTCCTTTTGTGATTTTGTGGGCGCCCAATTCCCAGCTCCAACAATCTGGAGTCCAAATTAATCACCCAAATCTTTAATGCGGCAAGATGCTCCATAGCCCGCTTTTTGAGAAACATAAAACGCTACCTCCTTTCCAGTGTGTCTGCAAGTAGATATCAAGAAGCCCAAGATTCTTTTAAATGTATACATTTAATAATGCACCTGAGATGGATGGGACCCCCCCCCATAGTTCCCCAATATTATTTATCCCTCTATGCGAGGAAAAGCTTTGTGTGATATTGTTATATGTTGTGATGAAAACTGTCTGAAAATGCTAGATGTTAGACCAGTGGTTTCCAAACCTTTTTGTGGTGAAGGAACCCCTGGTGAAAATTCTGAGGAACCACCAACCCTCTCTAACAGCGCGCATGAGATCAGATTACATGTTAGGAACCCCAACCTCTCTAATAGTGTGTCTGAGATCAGATGAATTGTAAGGAACCCCCAACTCTCTCTAATAGCGGTCTGAGATCAAAAGCAGATTAAGGAACCCCAACCCTTTAATAGCAGGTCTGAGAATCGAGCATTGTATAAGGGACCAACTCTCTAATAGCGCTGCGTCTGAGATCAGATGCATTGTAAGGAAACCCCAACCCTCTCTAATTGCGCATCTGAAATCAAATGCATTGTACGGAACCCCAAACCCTCTAAAGCGCGTCTGAGATCAGATGCATTGTAAGGAACCCCAACCCTCTCTAATAGCGCGTCTGAGATCAGATGCATTGTAAGGAACCCCGGACCCTCTCTAATAGCGCGTACTGAGATCAGATGCATTGTAACGGAACCTCAACCCTCTTAAGAGCGCGTCTGAGATCAGATGATATGTAAGGAACCCCCAACCCTCTCTATAGCGCATCGAGCCTCAGATGGCATTGTAAGGAACCCCAACCCTCTCTAACAGCGCCGCATGAGATCAGATACTTGTAGGAACCCAACCCTCTCTAATAGTGTGTCTGAGATCAGATGCATTGTAAGGAACCCCAACTCTCTCTAATAGCGCGTCTGAGATCAAAAGCAGATTAAGGAACCCCAACCCTCTCTAATAGCAGGTCTGAGATCAGATGCATTGTAAGGGACCCCAACCCTCTCTAATAGCGCGTCTGAGATCAGATTGCATTGTAAGGAACCCCAACCCTCTAATTGCGCATCTGATGAAATCAAATGCATTGTACGGAACCCCAACCCTCTAATAGCGCGTCTGAGATCAGATGCATTGTAAGGAACCCCAACCCTCTCTAATAGCGCGTCTGAGATCAGATGCATTGTAAGGAACCCCAACCCTCTCTAATAGCGCGTCTGAGATCAGATGCATTGTAAATTCTTTTCTATTTGGTATAATTTTCAAATGACCTTAAAATTGCAGGGAACCCTTTACGGATGAGCAGAGAACCAAAGGGTTCCTAGGAACCCCTGTTGAAAAACACTGCGTTAGACATAAAAAGATTTAATTTCAGACAACACCTCGTAACATCTCCCAACACACAACATCTTGCAACACGTTACAAAAAGCTGTGTGTGCTGTGCGCGCGCGCATAGTAAGTGAAACTTCTTTGACTTTTGTCACAGAAATGACTTATACTCGCGTGCTCGAACATGAGTCAGTCAGTGTATGTGTCAGTCAGTGAGTATGATGTGTGTCAGTCGAGAGAGTATGTATGTGTGTTTGTGTGTGTGTGTCAGTCGGAGTATGGTGATGTATCTGTGCCGGTAGTGTATGTTCTGTGCGTATCAGTGTGTGTAGTGCGTCGGTCAGTGTGTGCTGTGCGTAGTCAGTGGTAGGTGTGTCGTAGCTGGTCATGTGTGTCAGTCAGTGTGTGCCATGGTGTGGCAGTCAGTGTGTGCATGTGTGTCAGTCAGCAGGTGTGTGTGAGTGTGTCAGTCAGTGTGTGTGGGTTGTGTGTCAGTCAATGTGTGTGTGTGTCAGGTCAATGTGGTATGTGTCAGTCAGTGTGTGTGTGTGTCAGTCAATGTGGTGTGTGTGTGTCAGTGTATGTCTCTCTCTCGTGTTGTGTGAATGTCTCTCTGTGTCGGTCAGTCAGTGTGTGTATGTGTGTCAGTCAGTGAGTGTATGTGTGTCAGTCAGTGCGCGTGCGTATGTGTGTCAGTCAGTGAGTGTATGTGTGTCAGTCAGTGAGTGTATGTGTGTCAGTCAGTGCGCGTGCGTATGTGTGTCAGTCAGTGTGCGTGCGTATATGTGTCAGTCAGTGTGCGTGCGTATATGTGTCAGTCAGTGTGCGTGCGTATGTGTGTCAGTCAGTGTGCGTGCGTATCAGTCAGTGTGCGTGCGTATGTGTGTCAGTCAGTGTGCGTGCGTATCAGTTAGTGTGTGTGTATGTGTGTTAGTCAGTGTGTATGTGTGTCATTCAGTGGGTATGTGTGTCAGTCAGTGTGTGTGTATGTGTGTCAGTGTGTGTGTGTGTGTGTCAGTGTGTGTGTATATGTGTCAGTCAGTGTGTATGTGTGTCAGTCAGTGTGTGTGTGTGTATGTGTGTCAGTCAGTGTGTGTGTGTGTGTGTGTATGAGTCAGTGTGTGTGTGTCTGTGTATCAGTCAGTGTGTGTGTGTATGTGTGTCAGTCAGTGTGTGTCAGTCAGTGTGTGTATGTGTATGTGTGTGTGTGTCAGTGTATCTGTGTCTCTCTTTCTGTGTCCTGCCCCCTCTCTCCTGACTCCCCCCGCCCCAGGCAGAGCTGCGGACCCGCGGCGGCTCTGTCTGAGTCTCTCCTCCCCCCCACCCCCAGGGAAACGCGGCCGCACCGGGCCCGGCGTATGTGAGGGGCAGATACAGTGATTGAGAGCTCCCCCCCTCGGCAGTGCTGCGTTGGAAGCGGCGCACTCAAACCCCCGCTTCCCGCGTTACCGGAGCAGGAGCCGTGAGAGATGAGAGGCGAGAGGGCACGATCACGTGTCTGTGCGCGCGTGCGCTGCATATGCTAACAGCGCAGCGGCCGTTAGCGATATCGTCCCAGTTACCCTTCATGATCCCAGGGCTCCTCTCCTCCGCCTCAGCGGGACACAGGGAAGGGGAAGCGGAGGTAGAGAAGAGGGAGGAGAGAGGCTGAGCAGCGGCTCCTCCTCTCACAGCCGGACGACTTGCGGAGCTTCCGCCATCTTAGTACACCCACAGCACCGGAAGCTCTGCGCCAGCCATCTTGGTATACCCATGGCAGCGGACGTGTGGGGGTAACGGCGGCGATACACAGCGGGTGTGTGGGGGGAGCGGCGCCCGTTAGGAGCGGCGCCGGCGGCGGCCGCCGCATGACACAGCATGACACAGCAGTCACGTCACTTCCGTTTCATTTTCGTCTCCATCTCTCCAGTTTTGCCCCATCAGAATAGGTGCCACTAAAGAAGTTTCACTTCAAAAAAACCACGCAACATCTTGCAACACCCGTACTTTCATCACTTACTCTTCTAACCCTAACTTTTTTCCCAAGCCTATCCTTTTTCTAACCCTAACTTGAAAAAAATAAAATAAAAACTTTTTTCAAAAATGAACTTTTTTTGCCAACTTTCACTGCTGCTAACCGTACTTTTATCACTTATTTTCCCAACTGTAAGTTTTTTCCTGCCCTAACTTTTTTGAGTCTAAAATATTTACAACACTAACTTTAAATAACTTTTAACCCTAACTTCTAACACAAACACCTATGGCATCATGTTCAGGACTTCACTCTCAATGGCTAAGTACTCAAATTATGTCACATACCTAAAATGTTGTTTCCCCTGTAAACCTAACCCTGATAGAGAGATAGAGAGTGTAAAATGTCCTTGGGGTCTCTTTCATAATTACTCCAGCATAACAGTACTCAGCATTCTGGTTTTAGCACGTACAAATAAACATTTATTTTGAAGATAAATACCCACATACAAAAATACAGTAGGGCCCCGCTTCTCGGCGTTTCGCTTCTCGGCGATCCGCCAATACGGCGCATGCGCAGAAGGGGGGCCGCCTAGTTTCCGACTTCTGAGCTGTTGATTGTTTCTGTGTATGTCACACTGTTTTGTCCATTTGTAAGTGGCTTTCAGGCTATGGAGGTTGGAGAGGGTTGTTTGTGTTGTGCTTGGTTGGTGTGGTCTCTTAATAAAGAGCAGGGTGTGATTGTGGTCTGATAGGGGTCGTGTTGGTGTGACTATGAAAGCACTAATGGCTTGTGGGTCTATATCAGTGATTGCGTAATCCACTACGCTGCTGCTGCTCTCTCGTTCAATCGTTCTCTCGTTCTCTCTTTCAATCGTTTTCTCTCTCTCTCTCTCTCTCTCTCTCTCTCTCTCTCTCTCTCTCTCTCACTCTCTCTCTCTCTCTCGTGTGTGATCTGTGTAGTAACCTCTGAAGGAGTTGTGTTTACTGTTTGTTTTTGAAGTGAAACTTCCTTAGTGGCACCTCATTCGAACTGGGGCAAAAATGAATTGTGGAGACAGAAATGAAACGGATGTGACGTCAGTGCTGGCAGTTGAGGCCGGGCTGTGTTCTGGCTCAGCCCGACCCCAACACTGACATCACACCCGCTCCACAAATCAGATGCGGCGGCGGCGATAGCCGCCGGCGCCGCTCCTAATGGCCCCCGCTCCCCCCACATGGCTGATAACATGCGGCGGCGGCGCCGCTCCTAACGCCGCCATTCCCCCCGCACATCCGCTGCCAAGCCGCGCATGCTCAGTAATGATGGGGACTGGAGGTAAGCCACGCATGCGCAGAAGCGGTTGGCAGCGGCGCCGTTCCCCGCCCGCTGCCACGGCTGTTGACATGTGTCCCCGTCTGCTGCCCGGGACAGCAGAGACCGCCCGACCGGGACAGCCCCCCACCCACCCTTTCCTTACCCGAATGGGACCTCCCTCCCAGCCCACACATGGGCCCGCCTAACTTCCACTACCGCTGCCATGCCGCGCATGCGCAGAAGCGGCTGGCAGCGGCGCCATTCAGCCCTCCAGTGACGCGGGCGTTTGCGGGCCCCCCCGCACAGTCTGCATTGGGAACTATCATATAAGGGGAAGCCATTAAAGAACAGGAGTACTGCGCAATGGTGTGCCTCTTTATCATTTCCAGGTAGATTGGGATGTTGCAGCATTGAAGATAATCAACTTCAAGACTTGGACTCTGAGGCATTTTCAAGAGACTGTTTTTTTGGTTCTTATGGACACAGTGTAATTTTAAGCGCCAGGTATCCCTTTTTTCTTTACCATATCATTGTATGCAAGTTGGAGATAACTTGCATTGTGGGAAGCCTGTGGCAGCTCATTCCTTTTGTTAACACATTTGTTTTTTTCACAATTTGTATATGCACAGTATTATAGTATTTGTTGCATGTGTAGTCACACATTATAGGTTAAGCGCTGTTTAGTTAGGGGTAATTCCAATTTAATATCCCTATTCCTAGTATCTCATACCCACCAGCAGCTAACCACAGCCCTTATGGCTTTATTCACAAATAGAGCACTATTTGACATGGAATTCAATGGGTTCATTGAAGATTCCAGTGAAACCATGGATTCAGACACTGAGAGTCTGGAAACACAATTCACTAAATTAGAAAAATTACTCAATCAAGAAGTAAGGCAAAAATGGGAGTCTTTCACCTTGAAAAAGTATATAGAGTACAAGAGAATCCCTATGGGTTTAAGGGTTTTAAAACCACCCACTAGTGACCAAGATAATAAAAACTTTTTAGATGAGTGGAACAATATCTTAGACACTTGTTCAATAGGGCTTATTACACTACTACTTAAACGTAGAAGTGTCACTCTTGAAATCTTAGATGAAGACATAAATAAAATTAGAGATCAATTAGAACCCTTCATGTAGTTAAACGAATATAAAACTTTAGAGGAAAGAACTATTTCAAGAATGGAGAAATTAAGTAAAGAGGTCAAACTCAATAAACAGAAGAAATTCAACACGGATTAAAAAGACTACGATGAAGGGAAACAGAGAAACTGGAAAAGGGACAAAAGTGTCTCAAATATTGAGACCATTGAAAACATTCCAGATATAGATCCAATAATTATTGAGGCAAAGAAAGTATCAAACCATAGCGATAAAATGCAAGAGAAAACTAAACAGCGAGTCCAACCAGAAAAATCACAAGGAAGTTCTAAAAACAAATCCCAGAATAATGATAGGTTAAGGATAGATTCTCAAAGATATAAGGAAGAGGAAGAGAATCAAGTTTTTATGAATTATCGCGATAGATCCCCATTGTATAGACCTAATGATAGATCTAATGTTAGAACTAATCAAGGACACCCTCATTTTTTAGAATGCCGCAGGGACAACGAACCGTTCTGAGAGCAATGGAGGGAAGTGAAACACACACAGGCAAGACAGGACAACAGGAAGGTAGAAAGAAAAAGGTCAAGGGCAGACAATTGAGAGGAAAAAGAGGAGGATTACGTAAGAGAAAGAAAAAGATCAAATCCAGGATGCAATTGGTGAA